>LSSL01002814.1:0-28910 GCA_001953115.1 Smittium mucronatum | reverse complement strand
AAGTACTACTTAAACCATTTATAAATACCATATTCGTATACTTAAATAACATTATTTATGCAATATTCAGGTAAAACTTTAGAATTTAAAATATAATGCTTAGTGGGTAAAAGCATCAAATTTTAATAAATTTTGCTAAAATTTTAATTTTTGGATGTTTATTTGCTTTATAAGCTCTTATTGGAAGCGATTAGATTACTAAGGTAAATTAAATATACAATAAAATAGGATGAATATTTGTAAACTGGCCAATTATGCTGTAGGTCTATGTACGAATGGGCCAATTTAGCGATTCGAAAAGTTTTAGGTAGGTTAATTTTTCGAAAGTCAAAATATAAAGTAGACCAATTGGGCAGTAGGCGAAATCGTAAGATGGTAAAAATAGTATGTAAAATGGTCAGTAGGTCAAATAGAAATAGGCCAATAGTCCTGAAACCTTATTATAAATATTTAATCGATTTATAAGTATTATTAAACTCGTCTATTAGATATATTTTTTGTCCAAAATATGTTAATCAAATGAAAAAAATTAGATGCATTTTCTTTATTTATTTAAAATTTAAATTTAATTGGCTTATTATTATTATTGTTATCGTTAATAAATATAATTTTAAGAAAAAAAACTAAAATTCGAAAAATTTCTTTGTATTTTAATATTATTAGATATTTTATTGCCCGGTTTCGAAAAATGTATGGTTTAATTAATAAATCAGAATAATGGAGATGTAATAAGAAAATTAGAGCTAAAAATTTAAATGCACATACTTCCAAATATTTCTTAAAAAATGTGTAGATGAAATTAGTTGTAAAAACGGTAATGACTAAAAAAACTTGTATTTAGATATTATTCGTCACTATATCCAAATTTTAACTGTTTTTTTGAGAATTATTATTTAGCTAAATATTAACAGCCAAACTTTAGTTCTCGTGGAGAATCTCTCAAATAAAAAAAATTCAACGTATTCTACATAGGCGTCAAGGCTATTGTCCTAATGATTATTTAAAATATTGGAAAACCAATTATTCTTTACAATTTAATCCTGATTACGAATAGAAATCAGATTTTTGCTCAAACTATAAAGATTTATATTTATGTCTCGATCTTTTATTTTAAGTGGCCGAAAATTTTTAGGGGCGTAAATTTGTAATTAGTTACATCATTATTCAACGATACACTATTTTTTAATTATTTCGTGGTCGGCAGACAAAATTGTGCCATTATTTTATGCCAGATAACAGTTCTGAGTTGGGGTTCATATTATAGAATATGTTGATTGATAGGGTAAACAGCATAATTTATCAAGCCAAATCAATTAATTAAAAACTAATTGGAGCGGGAAAAGCCCCATGAGAATAAATAAATAATTTGTCACCACTATTTTAGTAAATTTAATAAAAAAATAACAACTTGCAATCGGTTGAGCAAATTAATATTCTTATGTATTGAAAATAGTGTACAACAAGAATTCCACCTAAAAAATGGCAAGAGTAAAATTTTTTTTGTATTTAAATGTTTCTTTAATTTAAAGGAGAATTTTCGAAAGACTCAAATTGAAAGAGATAGCTCCATGCCAGGAATCAATTTGGTCTAAATTATATTTAATTTAAACCAACTGGTAAGAAATTCAATCAGCCTGTTATGTTTTTTGGAATATTAATAATATCTGGGTTTTCTAAAATGACATTTTATTCTTCTATTAGACAGAAATGGAGTTTGCTGTTTTAGTTTGATTATTTTTTCAATTTCTCCAAATATCGCATTTTTACAAAGATAATACGAACCTGGCTAATTGAAATGTGGTGATGACCTTGTATGAAAACAGAAGTGGGAATACCCCAGCCTGATTGATCTAGCATTATACATTAGGCCCTTTCAGGGCATATGATACAAAAAATGTCGTTCATTTATTGTTCAGTTCTATCACTAAATTGAAGATACTTGTATGTTATTATATAAACCAATAATATAAACCAATTGAAATGACTAATTTTCACAAATAGAAGTGAAGCACAAATTAGGGCCCGGAAAGGGTTAGATGTATAAGAGGAAATCCGATTTTATACGTGAATATTTATTTATTTTGATTTATTTCCAAAAAATATGATTATTATTGGCTCTCCAGCTCTGTTAAAAGTAATTACTGTCTCGAAATATCTGAGAGAATAGTGATATGTTGATTTTTTTTTGTGAGGATGTTTTTTTTCTTAACCAGAAGTACCATTGATTCTCCTCAAATATCTACAAACTAGTAATCTGTGCGTTTATCGTTTATTTGAATATTTTTATCACCTAATAGAAAACAAAAATGATATGCTATCAGAAATCTCCAATATTAAAAGTTATTCATTGGCATTCTAAAAATAGAATGGATTAATTAAAATATGCTGATTCCCAGGGTATGTGATGCAAAAATGAAATTACAGAACCTTAATGAAAATAACTATCCAATTAAAAACATGAATTATTATAAAATTAGCTAAATGGGATCACTGATGAAATTATATTAGTAATATATCAACACATTAATCTAAATATAATAATAGTCTATATTTAAAAGCCAGTGTGTATATGTCAGGCTTACATTTATAACACATTTTAGTAATGTATTACATAAGCTTTATTTTTTAGTCAATCATTTAACCGTCGGACTATTTATTTAAATCGTATATCATAATTATTGCGAATTATAAAAAAAAGCATAGTTTTTTTTTCCAGCTAATTTAGTGATAAAAGCATGGGCATACTGTATGGGTATAAAATATATTGGCCTATCTCCGAACTCGTTTATTAATAAATAGTTTATTACCTAACCTAAAATTTTAGGCTAAAAATAAGAACATTCATAATTGTATCCAATAAGCAACCTAGTTGACAAGAGGATATAAGGTTTTGTTTTTTTGTTACTAAATGTTTGCATGTTTCTATTAGTCGTAAATTGAGTCTGTGAGTTTACCGTAAAGACTTACTCCTATCAAGGAAGTATGTGGCATTTTTATGTCAAATCTGTTGCAGTATTGGCTAAAAAATATCATCCCATGAATAAATTAATGCATTTAAGAGGGCTAAGATTTCTTTGAGTTGGGTAAAGCACTAGGCAATTCGATTCAATTTGCTCTCAGACAGTTTTAACATGGTCCCTTTTAGATATTTCAAAACTTTATGACAAAAATGGAGCTTAATTTTCGGACAATAAACAAACCCATCTTCAAATTCACAACCATAATTGGGTTGGTTTTTCATACTATCAAATAGAAGATAGATAACTAAACGAATGAAAGGCTAATTATATTTTTGAGCCCGGAAAGGATGAAGTATAGTTTAATTTGAGAAATTAAGGTTCATTTCAAGTTTCAAAAAAAAAAAATCATCCCTTTCTACCAAACTGACATCAATTCTGTATTCATTTCATTTCCTGGACATCCTCGACTTTATTATTATGAGAGTTTGCTAGGATCCGTCTCAATATCCAAATTGTAATTATTAGCTCTATAAGAATCATAGCTCAAAAAAATACAATACAGAATTAATACCAATTAACGGCACATGTTTGCATCGAACTATCATCCTTAATATCAACAAAAAGTATCTTTAAATATTCGTATAAAGCCTTTCATTTTTATTCATTAGTGTACCTATTGTTACCACCAATTTTCCATTTTGCCTGATATTCCTTCATTCAATCAAATTAAATATAGAAACCGAATTATACATATCTTGATTTGATTTTATACCGTTTTTATTGCCGTTTTTTTCGAAAATTTTAATATTTTCAATTTCAAAATTTAGCAAATATAGTCAAATGCAAGGGGAAATAAAAATGAAAACTCCAGGAAAGAATGAAAGAGGTAATATTTTTATTTTTCCTCTAATATAAGCTTAAAATCAGCGTTCATTTTTTAAACAATAGAAGTCGGAAATTCTATGGACGTTCCCATTTATTTTTTGCTTTCAAATGAAGACCTAACACATCCTAGGAAATCTCTTCCAGTTCAAGAAACTATCGATTGTAAAATTATCGATAAAAGATCCTTTAGCATAGATGGTAAGTTAAATGATTATATTTTTGATTAAATCAAGTTTTATTTTCAAATTCATTATTGAAATTACAACTATGACACATAGATCCTGGAAAAATCCCTTTAAGGGATGTTTTTGGGGATGATTCATACTCTTATTCGAATTCTCACCAGATAGAAAAAATGGGTCCTTTAAAACCCAAAACTCCTGCAAAAGGTGAATACTAATTTTTCTTGTAATTACAATTTGTTCTAAAAGCAGAAAATCACCCGCGTATACCTTCTCAATGTTTTTTAATGTTGTGAAATCAAATGATATATATTCTTATTAATTTATCCTTTTTAAACGCATTCACATAATCATCCACTAGATCCTGGAAGTACTGGGAATTTATTTAGATCCATGAACACGAACTCATTTTCTTCAACAAATAAAAGACATTCCGATGAATCTAAAATATACAGCTTTTCTAAAAGCTATTTGACAAAGCTTCATGCCCATGATTATTCCAATGAAACCAAGAATAGAAGTCAATTTATTGAGGATTATGAAGGTGAGTAACATTTATCACTAAAATATAAAATTTTAGAAATTTTCCAATTTAAAAATTAAATTTTTTAAAAAAAAACTAGAGCCAGAAAAAAAGAATATTTCTGGTAGACGGAACAGCGAAACGAGTTTAAGTTACCTCAGAGCTAGTTTTACTTCTAAAAATGATAATATAAACACTATATTTTCCACCAGAAATGAAGAAATCAGAAAGACCCATTCAAATAAAGTAATCTTTGGCAATAGTATAAGAAAATATTCCAGTGGTGAATCTCATTTGTTAAAAGCAAACACTGTAACAAACACTCTTTTTGATCAAAGTGATCCCATTAAAAGGTCCAACTCTTCTGTAAATGGAAAATACAAAGCCAAACCCAATTCATCAACCAATAAGCAATCCAAAAATCTTCCTCCTTCCATTAATACTAACTCAAACCAAAAAAATCATACCTCTGTCCAGGATAATTATTCGAAGAATGATAGTAAGCAAGAGGTACTTGAGAAAATGAAATCTAGTAAGTGATTTGGCCTCCGAATTATTTATTTTGATAAAAAATGTCGTAAAACAATTTTTTTTTATTTAGGAAATAAACCTCAAAAAATCTCTACAAAGGGAACACCCAGTGTTTCCAATCCCAGAGTGATCCCCATACTTAAAAAAAAAGGTGACGCTAATATAATTCCTTATGAACTAGATATGTTCCTTGCAAGAAGCCCTATACCTATTTCACCCACAACAACAAAACCCGTTAAAATCCAACGTGAATACTCTAATAGAAATAGTAAAAAGGGTATATTTGGTATAGTTTCAAAAAAAATTTTGGGAATTGATAAATCAAAGAAGAAAAGAGAGGCTGAAATCGAAACAATTATGAAGATAAGCGATAATTCTCCATTTTTGGGATATTTTGGTGATGGAAATGCTCAAGCCATATCTAAATTAACAGGGATTCCAGAACATACTATTATTGAAAAGAAAGGTCATGGAAAAATGAATTTTAGTACCAATCCATTCATTGAATCTGATAAAAGCGATTTCTCCGAAACTGAATCAGAAGAAACCCAAAAAGAAAATAGGAAACTGGATAGACTCTCTAAACTCATATCTATAAAAAGCAGTATACATTCACCTACTCAATTTTCATGGTATGTTGATGAGGATGGATTAAGTAAACTCAACTCACCCATCAATAAACAACTGGCTATTACAGATAATCTTTATATCAGTGATATGATCCTTAAATCTCCATTAAGTATTAACAGCCCTTCTAAAACTGAGATCCTCGACACCAAAAAAACGGCCAATAACTCCACAAAGAAACCTCTTTTAGATGAAAAAATAGATGATGAAAGTACCAATTCCATTCCTAGTACATCGTATACCATCGAGAGATCTGACGAAAATACTTGTGATACACTAAAAGATAAATTAGTTGCATACAAGTGTAGAGCCATCTCTCTAGACCGATTTGAACCTTCTATTATTAATATTCAAAATGTTTATAAAGCAAGAATTGCTCATGGTGATTTCACTATTCCAGATTTGAGAAAAGTGAATTCATCTCCCGAAATCGGATCTAGCTTGTCCTTTATTTCTGAAAAACAATTATCGGATCTGAACTCTACTCGAGGTTATGTTACAGATCCAGAGGATTTTGTTATCAACGAAGTTAAGGGTAATAAAGTTCTTAATATCAGGAAAAGTATGTTAAAGAGGCCATACTACTTTTTGAATCCCAACAAGGATTCGGGTTTGATTCGTGATACTGAATTTAAAGATATTCAAATCAAACCTCTTAGGGAAAAAAATATCTGCAAATCATCCTTTGATTCGTTGATGAATCACATTTCCGACATTAAAAATAATGGTCAATCCGATTTATACAATGATCAAATCTTGAATTCTAGAAAAATGCTTCACCCCAAAGATGGCCTTGATAATTCTGATGATAAAGTAAACGGTGGAATTGCCAGTACCTTTAGGAATTCTAACCAAAACCAAGTAATCTACAGACCAAAATCTAAAAAGGGACGAAAGCAAATAGGGAGAGAAGCTTCAGCCACAAATTCGATTGTTGCAAATGATAGTTTCCCCGAAATCAGAGATGCAGGAACAGGAGTTTTATCGGTCTCATCAAAAAATCTTGGCCCTGAGAAAAGCTTACCCAAATCGAAAGAAATCTTTTTTTCCCAACACTCATTTAGTTCAAATAATGATAATTTAATCGAAGAAAAAAAGACACTCGATCAATATAAGGGAGACTCTTTTTCTCAACTTAGTTCAAAAAATTTTGAGAGATCTTTAACACACACCACTATTCCTTCATCTAACTTTAAAAGAATATCTTCAATTGAAAAGGTTGGTGATTCATCCAATTACATGAATTTAAAAATAAAAGCTGACCGAGAATCTAAATTTGATCAAGACTTTTCTATGGTTGGATCCAAAGATTCAAGGGCATTATCCCATAAAATCTCATCAGATTTTTCTGCAACTGAATTCAATTCCAAGCGCTTTCAGGTTGAAGGAATGTCTTTATCAAACAAACCTGAAAATGATCATGTGAATGAACCTCGTTATTATGATTTTCTCTCCAACGCAAACGAGGAAAATTTCCAAGGTATACTAGCAGCGGAAAACTCCAAGAGTGATTTATCTAGTACTTTTGGACTAAGGTTTAATGATGTCAGCCTTTTAGGGCAAAATAACAGGCATGATTTTAACAAGGACTCATCTCAGTTTCATAATTTGGAAAATTTTAATGGAAAACAACAAAAATTTTCTAATATCAGAGGTGAAGAGTCAATAATCCCCTCAATACCATATTTCGTCAATTTAGATGCAACCAGAAAAACAAACAATGAGTTTTTTATGAATAGGGACCAGTATAAAGCTTTAAACAATTTGCTAAATTTACAAGAGATGTTGAATTTTGATGAGATAATTTATAAACTAAATTTAGCATTCGACCCTCTTAGCGTCAACATGGTTAATCAAAAGCTAAGGCTGCTGGTATGTTTGTATACAAACGAGATGTATAAGCATGAAATTATGAATGGTGATTTCACAACTAAAGATTCTATCATAATGCCCTTAAAGCCGGGTGATGGTTCTAGAGAAGTCCAGATTAATCTCCAAAACTTTGATGATGATTCCCCATTTCTAAATACTTATTCTAGCAAACATGTATCAGCAAAAACCAATAGTAAAAAGATTATGTCACAAGGGGGAGAGGATTCTGAATTCAATTCATCAAGTGAAGATGAAGTTCAAGATAATTCTTTGGTCTCCAATAAAACATCACCTAAAATACCCGGTTCAATAGAACTTGAAAATTCAGAAAGCACCAAGAATTCCTACCATTCTGATAATCCCAATGACAGAATCTCTCCAAAAAATCGACCTTCACAGGATATTATCGTTGTTGGACTTTTAAAAACTTGCTTTTTAAGTGCAAAAATATACTTGATCAATAAAATTGAGTCAGAGTATTTGTTGCTTCGCAGAAACGGGGTTTACAATAATATCAACGACTTTGTAATTAAAGAAGCTAGTGACTTCATGACACTAGACGCTAATTTTGAATCCTATAATCGGAATTTAGCATTTAGGATAGTCTCTTCTTTTGACGAGCAATACAACGATGAATTTTCAAAGTCATCACAATATTTTGACAATGATGTAGAAGCTTTGAGCCCTAAAGTGATCATCTCCAGAGATCCTATTGAAGATTCTCAAAAAGATTTAAACCCAATTGCCAATTCGAGCCTTCGAATGGGATCTGAAGTGGAAAATGCTCCAGACGATGTCTCCATTTTGCAGTTTGTAGGGGTAAAAAAACCCGTGATTAGAATACTTACCCCACCCTTTATGGAGAACAACCGAAGTCAAAACAAATATTACAGAGATGAATTCAACAGCTCTTCTTCAAGTTTTATACCTTTAAATCGTGGTTCGATTGATCAACTTAAGAACTTTTCTAATAGAAATTCTCAACAAGAAGCAGACTCTACAAAACATATCGAACAGACGAAAAAACCTGGGTCAATGGATTCTAAACGAGTCAAATTCAAAACTACTGATTTTATAACAGTTTATGAGTATAATGTACCGACAGAAAGTGAGGATTCAGAATTTTCTGACAGTAGCTCTATCTCATCTGATGAATTTGTTCTTTCTTCGGAAGAGAGCGAATATGACAGCGATAGCTTGCCAGAATCAGCGATTTACCGGCTTAAATTCTTGAAGAATTTGCATAATCAAATCGCTCTCAACAAAGAGAAAGACCTTACCAAAGATGTTGTTTCCGATGAAGATCCTTTACCTACAGTATTGAGTGAAGATATTTCTAATAAATATCAGAGATTATTGAGGATCAGAAATCCCGATAGTTTAGAAAGTGGTTATGGCGGTGCAGATTATCAAAAGGGCGATTCCTTAGATGGATTTGATAGCCAAATCTTTGAGGAGTCAAATACTCATTATCCGCAGTTAGAACTTATAAAAGATTCATCTAGCATCATTGAAGCAAGATCAGAGGTCCTAGTTGATACCGAAAATGATTTATATAACCGTATATCCCATTGTAAGTCTGATGAGAAATTCCAGGATAATAGTCTAATCGATATAAAAACAAAAAGGAGGATGTATTTGAGCTCTGAATCTACAGTATTTGAACCGACTGAGAACTTAGGAAAAACTAATTCAGTTTTAGTACCTAGCAAGATGGAACAAGTTTTAAGCCAAATTTATAAAAAAGGTGGTATATATGATGAGACTAAATCTCAAAATCTGGAAAGTGCTGAAAATTATAAATTTAAAAATGGATCTCAAACATCTGGATATGTTATTACTAATTTAATATCTAATGAAGCTGATGATAAGGCTCTGTATGAGAGATCTAAGTACACATCATCTGATGACACAGCTTATAACGATAAAAGCCCTGAAGTAAATCCCTTGATTTTGAATAAAAACTTATCAGATCGTGATCTGTCTAAGTCAGGTGAATTTATACATAGCCAGTATAGCGACAATGATGATCCAAAAAACATTCCTAAATCTGGTAACAAGGGTAATCGTATTTCAATTAAATTAAACCAAAACCAGAAAGCAACTAACAAAGAGTTCGAAGAATACTATAGTGATTTTTCATCCTCTGATGATGACGGAAACAATATATTAAGCTCAAAGGTGAGTATAAACAGACTCAACTCATCCACTATCAGGTTGTACGATAGTACGAATGCAGATAATGTTGAAGAAAGGGAAGAAATATCATCCCGAAAGTGGAAGAAAGGAGACTCTAATGTACCGATTACATTCGCCGATGATTTCGAAAGACAGATCTTTGAGTTAAGAGAATCTTTAGCAAGAACTTAGATCTATTCTCGTAATTTCTATCTTTTAACCTTTTTGATATTTATTTTTTCAGTTCACTCTGTATTTATTACTTTTGATTATTATCTGAACTTATATTTAACAATAGACTTTCATAACCTCCTCTGTTTCAATTATTTACAAATCAATGTTGTAGATTTATCTTTAATTAGAATTTGTATGTTATAATTTGGAATATGAGTTTAATTAACCTAGATTTGGAAAATAACGAAAAAAAAAGCGAATTTTACAATTTTTGGGAATAATATTAAACTGATGAGTATTAAAATTACAAATCCATTTAACCGTCGCCCAAAATTCAGTTACATTCAATAAGCTTATAAAGATCCTTTGCAATGCAAAAATCATTGACGGAAAATTTAAAATTTCTTGCCCTTTTTGCAAAAAAAAACACGCCAGAAACAATCGAGCACCTATTTTTAGATGCGAAAAATGGGATAACGCCCGCAGAAATACAATTGAGCAATTTTTTGCTCAAAATGATAATTTTCGCGAAAGTGTTAGTACTTCTTATCCCTATCCAGCTCAGTTTTAGCAGGTCGGAAAACTCCTTGGAGGGGGGGGGGGTCTAAAGAATCTTTTTGTCAGCTCCGCGCTGACGACGCCAGCCAAACAAACTGAACTGGGAACAGCAAAACTTTTGGATGGCATTCGTGTTGCCCGTCTATTGATACCGGGAGGTATTAATAGATCACCAGCCCCACTGAACCGATTCCCAGTGGGTACGAAACTGCTAGAGCGGCGGAGCGAAGTTGGATAGGATATTTTTTCGAAAAATTTCAACTTTTTTTAAAAAAATTTAATGGTGTTTTTGTTCATTTTTATTAAGTTTAAAAATAAATTCTGCGTAAAAAAAATAAAAATAAAATAAAGATCCTTTGTTGAATATAAATTAAAGCTAAGGGAGAGAGGGTTAAAGGTTAAGAGAAAATGATATTTTTTTGAATAAATGTAGCCAGTAGGTAGGAACTGTTAGAATGGTGGAGTGAGTTGGGTAGGAATTTTTTTAAAACTTTTGTTTAGTGCTTTTATTAGTTTTTATAAAGTAATAGAATAAGATAAGATTTAAAAAAAGAAAAGACCCGATATTTGTGTTTATCCCCAAACTTTTTCATCGATGGCGGGTCTTTTCGTGCCATTATCATGGCCAGTATTTATGCAGCTTTGATTTCCAATTTGATAAATTAACGTACTAAATATTTGAAAATAGTAAATATATTGTATAAATTCAGAAAATCAGAGTATTTTAATAACATGGAGACGCAGGGAGAATAGCTTTTCGAGTTTCATAATATATTTTCTTTTTTATTAAATAGGAAATAAACTATTTCTCTGCATATAATCTTGATTTATATACAAACTTGGTCCCTTAATTTGAGGCACATAAGCTTCTCTCTATAAAAATTCACATCATAAATTTCTATTTTATCAAGTGCTGTAAATAAAGTGGGATTAATTCATCCATTTTTAGCCACACGGGATAGCTTATTGACGAATTCTGGCTTGTTTCTAACTATTTGCATAACAACTTTTGTTATTTTTGAATTTTTTATAGTCTAATTTTTCGCAATAATTCTAGACTCTTTATTTTATTTAAAGGATTCGATTTTCTACTAAGCGAAATTTTCCAATAAGCATTCGGATACAGCCAATAATGCAAGTTTCTGTAATTTATCGAAATTATAAAAATGCAGAAATATAAAAATAATCAAATTGATCTGAATTAAAAAATTAAAGGTTTCTAAAAAAAATTTAATAATAAGCTTTTTCTTTTTACACGTCGCTTCTATAAAAATGGGGCTTGTTTACTACGCGATTTCGCTTTTGGTGTTGGTTTCTGGTTGTGAATTGTACTTGAGATTAACTGCCAAAAAATTCTCAGTTCTTGGTCAGGTAAATTTCCTTGATTTAAGATCTTTTCGCATATCTTACTTTTTTTTTTATAAAGAGTACATTTTTATTTAACCATGTTTGGGTTTATTAGCACGTGTACATAACCGGTGGAAGTTCGGGGCTGGGTAAAGCTCTCGCCAAGAAACTGTTTGGGATGGGTGCAAATATCACCATTGTCGCTCGAAATGTCGATATGCTCAAGCTTGCAGAAACCGAAATACAAGTATTCCATCTTCCCTCCCTTCATTATTCATTTTTCCTTCATTTCACTAGATCTATTGAAAAAAATTTAGGCGCACCGGGTAAACGATTCGCAAAAAATAACATTCATGTCGGCAGACTGTTCTGATCATGCCAGTTCGGTTCGGGCTCTTACAGATTCAATCCAGTTCCACGGCAAAGTTCCAGAATATGTCTTCACTTGCGCTGGCACGTCTTACCCTGGACTGTTCGTTGAACAAGATATTCAAATTTTTGAAACTAGTATGCAGCTGAACTATTTTGGCTCCTTGTATACTGTTCATGTAAGAATTTATATATAGTTATTTATCGATTAATGAATTCTGATTCTGGATATAAATTTATCCTCCATTTTTTTCTTATTGATGGAAATTTCAAATTTTGATTGTTTACAATCCTTATTAAACACATACTCTTTTATATTGGGGATAAAATTCCTTTTAAGGAAGCGGCAAAGAGAATGGTTGAAAGTGGAATTAAGGGGAACATAGTGTTGGTCGGATCAACACTTAGTATGCTTGGCTTTATTGGATTCTCCCAGTATTCCGCCTCTAAATTTGCGATTAAGGGGTTGGCCGAATCCCTACGCAACGAGCTTCTCGCTTACGGAATAAACGTATCTCTCTACCTCCCCGGCACCATCCTATCCCCCGGTCTCCAAAAAGAGGTTTTGTTTTATTTAACTATTTTTTGTATATGAAAAAAAAAGCGTTTGCAAAGGATTAATAAATACACATACTTGTGTGTGTATTTTTTTTTCTAAATAGAACTTAATGAAGCCCGAAATAACCAAGGAACTCGAAGGAGCCGAAGATGGACTCACCCCGGAGCAATGCGCCGATGCTTTGGTTTCTGGTAACTAAACATCCATTTCTCCCCTCTTCCCGCCTCTCTACCCTTAGACTCTACAATATAATATAATATAATTTTCTTTTCTTTTCATTTAAAAGGACTAAAACGAGGCGAGAGTGTAATTACTTCTGATATCGTCAGCACTTTGCTCAGAGTTTCCACTCGGGGTTTGTTTTTGTTTCCTATTTCACATCTATTATATTTCTTCACTCTCGTCGTACCTCCTTACCCTTATTCTTACCTCCACTCCTACCCCTCTAAAAAAAACAGGTGCGATGCCAACCAACAATTACCTGATCGATTCTCTTTTAGCTTCCGTTTCATGGGTAATAAAAAAAAATATGTTTGTATATTCAAAACCATTCTTTCAATTTCTCTCTCCTTTTTTTTTAAAAAATGTGGTTTATAAAAAAAACAAAAAAAAAATAATTAAAGATCGGACTGGTATTCTTCAGGATATACGCCGACTTGCTGGTCATAAAGTTTGGAAAATCTCTTAAAAAGAAAAACTAATAGTCGTAGTACCTTTACCTCTTTTTTCTATTTTCAAAAATTACTAATTTTTTTAATTTCGAAACAAAAATCATCTTTCTACATATCCCAGATATTTTATAATTAATGGAGAGGGTTTCATAAACAAACTCGCACACAAAAAATAACTTTAAAGACGGAGTAGCTGCTATTCAGGAATGGATTTGAATAAATATTGCATTCATTTTGAAAATTAGTAAGAACGATTTTTATATAGAAAAAGAAAAAGAGAAAGCATAGTAAGTTTTTTGATAAAAAAAATGCGCATTATGTGGAGTAAAGGGCATCTAAGTACCCTCTAGTGATCTCCTGGACTGGCGCTTGGTCGGGCAGTGAGACAGCCATCCCGTACATCGCCGACGATCCCTTCGAGAACCGCTCCGGATTTGCTTCAATCTCAGCAATGGAAGATTTCAAATCCTGCAAAAGCAGGTCTTCTGCACCGACAGTTAGACCAGTGCATGCTATGTGCAGTGCCGGGGGCCGTTGCAGCGCCGAGAGACCCCAGCCGCGAGAGGTCATTGCATCGTGGATTGCGTAAATATTGATCGGACCATTGGAAGAAAACGCAACTACTGAGCAAATCGGATCACCAATAATTTCAAGCCCTTCAATCGACTCTATACTAAAAAAGACAATTTTCGACCGGTGTGAGGTGGGTTTTTTTTCTTAAATTAAATATTATAAAAAACAAAGAAAAAAGCGGCTTGTAGGAAAATATAATGTGTACCCTTTCTGGATTTTGATTCGTGAGTTTACGATATCTTTGCAGCTTTTGATGTACCCATCTCTTCCGATACTGGTCATGGCAGCCCAGCAGCCAGCGATTAGCGATCCAGGTCTATAGTTCAAAAAACCAAACACATTAAGCATAATTTTTTTCATTTTTTTTTTTAAAAAAAGATTGTGACAGAATAGAGAGAGAAAAAGAGTCGGGTTAAAAGTAGAACTTCTGCTTTTCTGTCCCCTCAGAGATATAAATATTGAAGGAGGTTTAAAAAAGCAAAACGAGATTATTTACCTGGAACCGGCAATGGTAGGCGAGGCGTATATACCTCCGGGCCATTCGGTAGATACAAAGTATTGGTATTGGCGTAAATTTTTATTCGAATACATGATTACAGAAGAGCCCTTTGGTGCAAAGCCATACTACAGAAAAGGAAAAGATCAAAAAAAAGGGGGGAATTATAGGTTAACGTTGAAATGAGAAAAAGAATAGTTTTAGGGATGTGAGAAATGTAAATGTACTTTATGGGTGTCGCAAGATATAGAAGTTACGCCAGTTAATCTGAAGTCGAAAAGAGGAACAGTGAAACCGGCATCTTTCATGAACGGCATCAGGAAACTACCTAAACAGCAATCAACGTGCATGCCGATACCTCTGCTTTCAGCTATAGATGCCATTGCTTCTATATCATCCATGACACCGTGGGGGTAGTTAATAGCAGATCCAGCAATCTAAGAAGAAAAAGAAAAGAATAAGTTTCAAGGTCACATAATTCTTTTCCAAAAATGTGAGAGAGGGGAAGAAAATAAAGCGGTAATTCATAAGGGAAGAGTACCATGATAGTTTGTGAATTAATGGCTTTTTGAAGAATGTTAAGATTGACCTTCCCTGAAACAGGATCGATAGGGATATGGATCAGCTGGATACCAAAATAATCACAAGCCTTGTCAAAAGCAGTGTGAATAGTAGTGGGTGCAATCAAGTTTGGGTACTTTACACCACGTTCTTTCTGGGCTTTGAGGTGATGTGCACGGACAGTCATTAGGATCGATTCGGTTCCACCAGAAGTGGTTGTTCCGCAACCATTAGCAGGGGCATTGTACATATCAAGCACCATGGAAACAATTTCAGCATCTAATCTGCGCAAACCGGGGAACACGTCTGGATGGAGAGGATTAGTTACGTTGTATATGTTGATAGCTTGGTTAACTAGCTTAATGCGATCTTCATTCCAGGCGTAAACTGCACCAGAAACTTTACCCGATTTCCAATCTACATGACCCTCAGACATTCTCCTATTAACACAGATAGAAAAATAAACAAAACGAAAAAACATTGAGCTTTGAATCAATAACAATATTTTTTTTAGAGAAAGAGTACTTTTCAAGGATATCCAATATTTGCTCAGAATTCAAACCGCTAGAGGGTAATTGGAGAGTATCAACAACACCATCTTTAGCATCCTGATTGAGCATTTTTTCCTGGAAGGAAAAAACTATCTTGTCGACCTCAGAATCAATGATTGATTTTGTTCCAGGAACAATTTGAATGGCTTTAAAGGTACTCTGGTCAAAATAAATACGAATAAAGTTATTAAAGCGTTTTCCTCTTTTTGATATTAAATAAAAGAAACAAGTTTAAATAAAGATTATGCAAAGGGCTTACAGATAGGAAATTCCTCGAAAAATATCGAAAAGTGTCTACAACGCCATAGACTATGACATGTCTTCCAAAGGAATAAATGAATTTGAAGGCATAGTAAAAAATGACAAATTGGCCAAACAGCCTTATTTTGTCCAACTTGTAAAAGTTTTTTGGGGAAGGGAAATTCATAGTATGACCATTTTGGAGGATTCTACTAAACATTGTTTATTAAAAGCTTGTACCAAGCAATAGTGAATGTATAGGAGGGTGAGGGGAGCGAATGCTTTGTAAGTCTCTTTCTAACTAAAAGAGTGGTAAAAATATATCAAAACTTTCCAGTTGGAAATTCAGTTGAAAAACTAAAAAAGAGGAATTGTTTATCAAAGAAAGTGATAATGTAATGAAGCGATAACGAATCAATAAATAAAATCAAACGGCTGTATGACCTGAAGGGAGATAAACGATTATGGAAATCTACGGCGTGCAATATTTTGCGAACATTAAGAAACAATATATTTTACCGAATTGGGCTTTAGGTATCATAAAATCTCTGCCCCCGACGTCTAGTCACGGGCACATGTGTACTGGAAAACAAAAGATGATAAAACCATCACGATGGCCAATGCAACCAAATAACCCACACAATTTTAACACGATTTACCGAATATATACCAACCATAAGAATCGGCCAGATGAAACATTAGCCCATTAATATATCCGTACTTGGCACTACATGTCAGTTTTAGGGTCACAACCAGTAAAATTAAAAATGTGATGAGAAAGATACACAAAATCAACACGGGGCCAATAAAAGAAGATAGAATGAAAATATGACACAAACTCAAACATAAAAAAAATGAAAAAGAGCCACAGATATTCATGATATTAAAATTTATTAAATCAACACAAAATAAGACTTAAAGAAATTAACTAAAGATCATAGATACCTAAAACCATGAGAAAAAATTCGATCAATAAAAGAACATAGAATAATGAAAGGAATAGAGAATAAGCTGTTCATAAAAAGACAATCAACATTTCCCAATCAAATAAATTGAAAAGATGAATCGTAAGAGACATCATGTCTGTTCGCCCGTCTGCATTTATAATCATTAAAATAAAGGTAAAATTAAAATTAATTGGGAATTGAACGTACCTATATTATGCAGACTAAATATGGAAATTGGGATAAGCCAGGTGAAACACCATCGGGATGCTAAATGATTAAAGATGACATTATACCATTTAAGCGTTCGTCTATATCTTTTATACCAAAATATATATCCTAATTGAAGAAAAAGAAAAAAAAGAGTTTCAACCCTTATTTCAAATGAATCAGAATTCTATTGGCGGATATTAAAGCTGTAAACAACCCAACACATTTGCTTTACTATACATGGATGGTCATTATAAAAAAAATCATTTGCTAAAATCTAAATTTGCTTTATAAACGAGACATTACAGCGAATGATTTCAATAGAAATAAATGGGCCAAAAAACTGTGCTAATTATTATCCAATTAAAAAAACAAAAACTGGCAAGGGATGAGTTTAAATTTCTATCCTTAGCTATTAGTGGTTTAAGAAATTTCAATATTAATTTTGTGGTTAGTATTTAATTGTAACCAAAATTATGGTGCCATGACTATTTGCATACTACCATTTCGTCTGAATTTTACCTATCATTTTACATGATTATGTTTGTATTGGCAAATGAAATTTGTGAATTTCTTAAAATAATGTATCAAAAAATTTAAATCTTAATCCTCTCTGATTATTGGTAAAAAAGTATACGAAATATCCAGAATGTGAATTGGTAGTAAACCAATATTCCTGACACGCTGTTTGATAATTTGCTAGGAGTTTTTTTTTGATACTAAAGATGAAGTATATAATTAGAAAAATTCACTAGAAAAACATTTCATTTTCTCAAAACTAATCTAAACGAATTATTCCTTTATAATGGATATCTGGCCAAGAAGATTTAGGGATCTTGATCTCAAGCCGTTTAGCATTCGGCAATTTTTTTCTAGAGAAAGATATAAATTGGAGTTGATATCTCA
Organism: Smittium mucronatum; assembly: GCA_001953115.1. NCBI lineage: Eukaryota > Fungi > Kickxellomycota > Harpellomycetes > Harpellales > Legeriomycetaceae > Smittium > Smittium mucronatum. Next base: position 10,993 of record LSSL01002814.1, on the reverse strand, counting down.
GGTTTCCGGGGAGATGCAAGGATGCCATAAAATGGTAGTAAAAATACCTATTTGTCTAAAAAACTATACTCAGTATGATTGTAGTCTATTAATCTCCCTATGAATTTATCATCATTAATAATGTTCATTGAAATTATAAATTTGTAAATTGAAAACACATAAGCTACAATAACCCCTTTCTTGGCTTTTTAAATGAACTCACAAAAATCAAATTTATCCAAGTTTAGAAAGTAACTTATTAGAATGCAGCAAGCTCAACTTCAAAATCCAAGTTTCATAATAAAAAAGACGTCTTTGACCTTCTTTCAATCCTTTACTTTATTTTGAAGATTTTTGAATCCCCTAAAATGGAAACTAAATTCAACCAATGGCATTTAATAATGGCGATCTCAGCGGTTTCCATACATAGAGCCTATTTTTGTCAATAAAAAAAGGCCAATAAAAAAACGATGGCTTTTTTGGTGATGGAGTTAAGATTTTCATTATGAAAAATGCTTGCGAAAGGTAATTTTGGTGAAGGATACGGGATTTTGAGTGGGCAATGTGTAATTTCGCTTAAATTTAGATTTTTACTTTTAAACAAAGTTCTAATTCGCAACCAAACCTTTCACGATTTCAAGACTAAATGCGTCCAGCATTTAGTGGTCCAATTACCCAGTTGTGTATCTAACTCTATAATGATCAAATAAACGCCTTAATCTAAATATAAATTGCTGAAGATTTAAAGTATCATTAGACAGTACATCAATAAGTTGAGGATGATCTTTTCTACTTGTTAATATTTCAATTCAATATATCTTGATCCTATTTTTCGTGTTTATCTATATTCGTTCTAAACCTACTTTGAATTACAAAGTATTACTAATCACACTATGTTTATTGGGTTTGCAACAAAACATTTCCACATACGTACATTCCCCTTATTAACTCTTTCCAGGCCCAAACCTGTGCCTTGCCCTTATTTGCGTATATTTGCAATTCCAATTGGTTCAAATACATATTCAGCCCAATGGTATACAAATAAAATTAAACTAATAATCACATTGAGCGAAAAGTAGAAGCCATTTTTTGTACCGTCGCCCCTGAAAGGGTTAAGGCTTTAAACAAAAAAAAAAGAACCGCGTATATGTCCACATTCTAGCTGCTCATTTCTGGATTTGATGGAATGTGAAATAGAATTTACAAAAGAATAAACTTTTGGACGTAATTCTTGAATTTCACATGGCTTCGAACCTTTGTTCAAATTCTTGTTCTTTAATCAACTAGATTCAGTTACTATTATGAACTTGCCAATTATTGCAGATACATCCATTAAAGCTGATCCGTTTCTAAACTATTTATGGTATAGCAGACCCGTAGTGGGTTCAATAACAATTTTATCGTAATATCAAAGGATACAGATACCGATCACATCCCCATTTTGGTATATAACTTTTTTTTTTCATAAAAGCCGATGATAAAAAAAAACGTGATTCTTTTTCTGACCCAATTATCTATAAGAAAAACCATAGCATTCTTGGCATTTAGGACTGGGAAATAAGTGGGCAAAATATGTTTGTATCAATTTGTTACACTAAAAATATCCATGATGTTCTAAAGAGTTCCTCATTTCCCCTATTGGCTGTATTATTTAATATACCCATTTTGGTTACAAATTCGTTTGTCGCTTTTTTTTATTGGGGTGTTGGGATCAAAGAGGCGAGATTATCACTATTAGCCCCTAACAATAATAGTTATCTAGCTTTATTGATTCTCAGAAGCCTTATTGACCCATTAATTCTCCTGCCTCCCTATCTTATGAATTGACCCCCACCTCTCCATTTTCTGGCAAATCATGCGAAAGGGGATATATACCCCCTTTCTTTCAGCCATATATCTGCAAAAGCGGTCTGTTTTTGCCATCAACTAATCACTTCTCTTCCAATAACACACAAGAGCTGCATATTATGGCTGAATTATTTAGCTGAGTATCCCTTTAGTCAACTTCTGCATCCCACTTCACCACTAATTTTTCAGCCTGACTGCATTTTATCCAATAATATTGTTAGGATTGTCACTCCTGTCTCGGCACCACTCAGTGATACATCCACTCTTCGCTTCTACTAAAAAGTCTTTTATCTTCTCTACGCTCTTTTATTGCTATTTCATTCAAACCAATTTAGTTTTATTGCTTTCTTCGTTGTTTTCTCAAACTTGTTTAGCTACTCTATATTTTGTATTAACCATCTTCCCTCTTCAACACCCGAGTATTAGCCCCCTATGAATGTTGTTTACCAAAAAGTCAAACAAATCAGTTATGGCGAAGGCACCGTCAATATGAATTCCAACTGGCTGAATTTACGAGGTTCGTTCCTTCCCTTATTATTTTATTATCTTCTTCTTTCCTTCCCCCCTTCCCCTCCCTCAATCCCCATTTTTTCCATTCGCACATCTCCCTCCTTGTATTATTATTAACTCAAGTCTTTTTTTTTTTTAGGCTCTTGGATCACTAATGTATTAATAATCTTCTTCTTCAGATTCATATTCGGTGTTATCCCCTTCTTTACTACAATCACTGCTTGGACCTTGACTAATCTCAGTTATTGCCTGGTAAATCTCTATTTTCCCTATATTTTTTCCCAATTCTCATTTATTTTCTTGAAATTTGCAAATAGTTCCAGTATATCATGCTCCATGGAATCGTTGGCACTCCCTTCGACGTAAACCAAGGTGAGTTCAACAACTTGACCATGTGGGAACAAATCGAACAGGGCGATCAATTCACTCCCACAAAAAAATTCCTTTTCACCCTTCCAATTATATTGTAAGATTCCTTTTTTTTTCTTTTTTTCGATTTTAACTAAAACATTGTTTCTTATCCATTTATTTAGATTTTTGGTGAGCACCCATTATTGCAATTATGACATCACCTCCTTCTTCATCAGTCTGGCTGCTGTACTTGTTGTTCTGATCGCCAAGCTACCTGCTCTTCACCGCGTTCGTTTCTTTGGAATCAATTTCAGATACTCTATAGATTAGAACCCCTTATTTTACTTCTGTCATTTTCTGGCTCCTCTCTCAAATTCGTCCATATCACCATCCCTCCCTTCTTTATATTTTTTATTACTACAAGCATCTCATCTAGCTTTTTATTATACTCACTCAATCTTAAATAAACCGACCCCTCCTCTTCTTTTCTTTTTACCTCTTGAATATATATATATATACATATTTATTTTTTTTAATTTTTTTTTTTTTCGTCTATATAATGCACTAATTCCAACCAAATTTTTATCAATAATAATTAAAAAATTTAGACTTTAAAACCAGAATTTAGTAAACCTAAAGTGCGAAATACTCTTTGTCAACCCCAGCTGAATTAGTTTACACTGTTCGACCCCAATAATCGTGAGAATTTGCTTTCCTTCTTAAATAAAGCACCCTTTTCTGCAACCGCAATATTGCCTATTCTATAATGCCCTTTTTCGCCATTAAATACCCATTTAGATAATTTATCAAAATATTGCCCATTTTTCGGATTATTTTGCTCATACCCATTCCTTCAGCAATTAATTCTTATAAAAAATTATCCTCAGATGTGAAATTTATTTATAATATATAAATAATGGCCTAGATAAATGCAAGTGTTTGTATATTACTATATTTTTCTTATAAATATACTCTACCCGTTACTGCCAAAAAATAACTCCTAAAAAAACATAATTTATTGACATCTCTAATCCAGAAAATAATTCGTTAAATATTAAAATATTTTAATTAGCAACAAATTAAAATTAAAATTTATAAGACATTATTTAGCTTAAATAAAAGTTTCAAAAAAAAATATATATAAGCTATTTTTCTCTTAAATTAACCCCCCCCCTCACCCCCCAATAAATTATTGCGTAAAATACGTTTAATGTTTTTAGAAACCTAAAAATAAATGAAAATATTTTTTAAACTCTTTTTTCGCACTACTAGATCTTTTTTTTATATTGAACCAACTATATACTTTTTATTTTAAAAAAAGTTATTTGTATCTAATAACATCATGGATGGTGAAAGTTAAATTGCACGCTAAAAGCGTTCAAACCAAGCGGAGATACGGAGGGCAGTGAGTTTGAAGTAAATTACTCTTTTATCTGTCTTGGCTATTATGAAAAGTACAGGAAAATATCTCTAAAAGAAAATAGAAACTAGCAGTAAAAAAATGGAGAGCGATGTGAGAGGCATCTATCTAGATCTTTTTCTTTTGTTCCGACCTCTCAATATGCCTATCAAATCAACAACTAGATTTAAAAATACATTATTTTAGCATTTTATATTAAATTGACTGTTATTTAAAAATTAATCTTTCAATGAATTAAATTTATTTTTCGTGTTTATTGGAATTATTCTTCATCGCGCTACAAATTTTATTTTTTTCATTTCTTTTTAGTTTAAAAATTGTATTTTTACATTAAATAAACAAAATCCAAATTTATAGTCGTATTTCCGTTTTTTTGATTGATTCTTTTAATTATCATTATTTGGATTTTGTGTAAAGTTTTAAATTGTAAAACAGTTTTGAAGTAGCATCTAAAAAAATAAAACGAAACAAAAGTAAAATAAAAGTTCTATTTTTAAATAAAAATAGATGGTGGATTTTTATGTGCTGTAAATTTATATTAAAACTCTTTTTACATATGAATTACAACATTAACTTTTTGATTTTTTCACTTTATACTTTGTAATCATCCTGAAATAACAGTTGGAAATAAATTATATTGGATATGATTCAAGTTTATTCACCCATTAATATCTAATGATAAATGCGAATAATTTTTTCAATTAAATAAAATAATCATATCATATCACATATTATTGCCTGAATAATTCAGATTAATGGTTTTATATTTATATTAGAATTACCAGGTATTATTAAATTTTAAAAAAAAACTTCTGAATAAATCAAAATATCATTAAAAGTTGGGTTTCTGAATTCATCGTGGATCGATATATTCTGTATATAATATAAATAAGTTTAAATCTTGAGATTAATCTACCGATATCAGTATAGTCTATCCAATTGATGGTGATTTTAAATAAATAGATATTATATTAAAAAAAGTAGTGAGGGATTTTTTTGAAATCAAAGATATTGAGTGAAAAAAGTATGATAACATAAATACATATATTTAGCAGGGATCATTTGAACACACAAAAGTAAAAGTAAAATTTAATTTTTTCAAAAAAAACCTTTGTGTTGATCCTAAACGTGTACTTTTTGAGCTTATTTATTCAAAGCTAGTTTTATGAAAAATTTATTCAATTCATTTATTATCATTAGAGAAAAAATTTCGTTCCATAAGACTAAAAACATTAAGGGGTAATTAAGGAAGAAAATTTTAAATTTTTAAATATATTTCATTTTATTAATATTTCAAGATAATTTCGAGCTCTTGAAAATTATATCCGATAATTTAAAACATCTTTTCTTCAAAAAAAAATCAAATTACGAATTTTTTAAAAGGGATTTCAAAAAAAGATAACAATTTCAAATAATATTTGTTAATTAAATTTTTTACTATAATATCTTTGGGATATTTAATTTTTATTATCAAATTAAATCTTGTTATTAACAAAATTTAAGCTTTAATAATATTTATAGGCTTTCCAAAATAACGGCGTATAAATAAAAATTACCTCAATGAAGTTTTTGATTATTAAATTTGGTTAGTCTTGGATTTTATAAAATAAACTATTTTTATAAAAATGATGTTTTTTTGATAATATTCGAAATCTTGACATAATTTTTAATGAAATTTTAGTTAGAATATAATAAAAAAATGGATTATATAAATATTACAATTTACAAAATAATATAAATTCGAGTTCCCAAAAACGGTTAAAATTAGTCGAGAGTATGTAATCCTTCTGCCTAAACACCTAAAATATTTTATTTTATAAATAAAGCGAGTATTTTTATTTGTATTTTTTCCTCAAAAAAACTTGTATAACCTTATATATATATATCGATTACAAAAAATTATTGATTAGCAGAAACAGTTTGCTTATGTTGTATTTGATTGTGATGCAAAAAAAATACTCAGTATTTTTATTAGTTTAATATTGATGTTTTCCGTTGTAAATTATTTATTTTTTTATTCTTAAGTTTGATGAAATGATGTGGGAATATTAATAATTATTATTTTTATGAAAAAATGTGAATTTCAATATTACCCAAAAATAACGTATTTATATTCCATTAAAAAATATTAAAATATCAACTTTTAAATGCATATTAATAGCGCAAATATATATTTTATAGCAAAAATTACAGTGTAGTGTGTAAAAGAGTAAATAAAAACAAAAAAATCACCCAAAAATTTCTTACTGATTATTAAGTTTATGTGTCCTTTTTTTTCGTTTATTTGACCTCTGCGTTATTGTGATCCAATTTTTTTGAGCATTTAATTAGGGAAATATACAATACTAATATATAATAGGAGTCATCTGCTATCCAAAAATATACTTAAAAACTATTATCACCGATAAAAATGTTATTTTTTTAAAAAAAAATTGGAAAATAAGTATTTTTTGTCATTTTTAATAAAATATTTGTGATTAAGCTGTACTATTCTTATATTTTTTTGATTTTTTTGATTTTCTTATTTTGGATTGTTTATTTAAAAAATATAAAAATAGTCTAAAGCGTATTTAAAAAAGTTAAAAAAACGTCGAAAAATTATCTCTTCCTTCGTTCTTGGTAATTGAGTATGACTAATAAACTTTTTAATATCTACCAAAAATAAACCGCTTTTAGCTATTAAATTCTAATACGGTATTAAACAGTTTTTATTCTCAATTAAATTTATTATGCTATCCAATAGCGGTGGCTAATTAAAATTTGTATCTTATGGCTCATCCAATAAAAATATAGAAAAACTAAACTTTTGATCACGATCACCAAGAAAGTATTCCATCCACTTAAGGATTACGGCAAGCTACAATAAATTTAAATTTTTATAAAATAATCCGGGAATCTAAACAGAAATTATCGATTAAATAATGAATTGTATTAATTATTTGAATTTTTCTCCGATTTTTCGATTATCACGCTATAAATATATTTATCGTTATAATAATGTACATATTACAGCAATACATCAACTCTTACTTATACTTAATAATACATGAGTATTATATATTAATGGATTTTTTTATATTGATAATTATAAAGCTTATTTAAACTCAATAAAATATTATTTCAAAAACAAATGTATCATTTTGGTTTGATTTTTTTAACGCGATATAATTTTTCATAACATTTAAAAAATTATAAATATAAATTTGATTTATTACCAGTAATTTTAATGCATTAAAATTAAAATTTAAAAAAACCAAATTAAACGATATCATGAGTTAAATATAAACAAATAAAATTTTTCAGGGTTTATTTATAATAAAATAGTGGTATTAAATTTATTTCCATAGTTTATTATTATTTTTTTAGAGATTTTTTTATTCAAGTATGAATATAATATTAAAATTATATTATTAGTATTAAATTTATTAGGGAAGAAAATATTATAAAAATAAATAATTTTTGATTTGAATTAGTAAATATGAACAATTAAAATAATTGAAAATTGTGATCATTATTATCTGAATTGAAAATTTTTTTTAAATAAATTAGGTGTAGTAATTTTTCATTTATTTTGAAGTTTATCTATTAAGATTTTTCTATGAAAAAATAAATATTATAAATAAATAAATATAAAAAAAATCTTCTTTTTGTGACGAGTTTTATTACCCCAAAAAAATATACTTTAATACCAAAAAAAATAAATTAAAAATGAGTTAAACATCCCACAACTATAAATAAAATTAGAAAACCCCCCGAAGAATTAAAAAAATAATCATAGAAATATGCCAAAAACCCCAATTCTAAAAATATATAACTATATTAATAAGTCAAATTTAATTAAAATGGATAAACTAATTTGCTTTATATTATGAATCCTGATATAATTGACCAATAATTATTAACATTTGATTATTAAGCTAAAAATTTTCTTTTTGGAATATTATTGCTTTTATTCTTCTTAACGTTTTTATCAAACTGGATAATTTGGTCCTTAGAAACAGAAAATTCAGTTAGCATCGAAAATATGGTTTAATCCAAATTAATCTTGGAATTGTAGTCGTGAATAATAATTAAAAAATTAATATATTTAAAAATCAAAGAAATCTAAAATTTACGTATTTTTTTGATAAATAAATAAATGAAAAATCATTTTTATTTTATTATTAAACAAGGTTAAATTGAAAAACATAATTAAAAAATTTTAAACGGATATAGTCAATCTTTACTGTTGGAATTTTTTTTGAATATCGAATTAAAAGTAATCATTTTTTGTAGTTTAAATGAAATTAAATAATAAGATTATTTTTTAATTTCATATTAATCGAGGATTTGGATAAAATTATTCAAAAATATGCTAACCACTAATAATAAATAATCGAGAAAATTTTAAATTATATAAATGGATGATATTATATATATTTCTAAAAATGAAATGGTAATTTTTTTCTGGTGTAAATATAACAAATATTTTTTGAGATTATAAAAATAATAACTTTCTTATTTAAGATAAAAGTTTAAATTTAATTTTTTTCTTGCAAAAAAAAGCTGTAAAAAATATATCTGAAAAAATTATTAATAAAATAGGGAACTTGGTTTATCATGTAGTATAATTTCAAAAAAAATAGATCTATTTATTAAATAAATAAATATATTTACCTTAGTTAAATTAAAAAAAACATTATATCTTGTTATTTATTTATAATGTGAAAAATTGCTAAGGATGCTTCAAAAGTGATGATTATTTCTCTAAAAAACTATTAATATGTTATAAATAATCAAAAATATCATTATTATATCATTATAATTTAAATTTCATAGAAAATTTTTGAAATCTTCATAAAATATAATCAGATATTTTTTCCGATTTTATTTTAAAATTTAGTTTAATAAATGAATTTCTATTGTAAAATTATTTTTTTCATTATGTTTTAGTGAATGATTATCCTTATTAAATTATAGCTTTTAAATTCTATATCAATAGGAAAATGTAATTTTTTTTTAAATTTGTTTAGTCGCCTGATAAATTAAAGTCCAATTTAAATTCTATATTTTAACCCTTTTTTTGAACTGTTTATATGAAAATTTTAAAAATAGTTTAAAAATAATTTTACTTTTTATCAATAAAAAAAATTAATATTTAAAGGTCCCAAGTAAAATTCAATACTTTTCAAAAAAAAAAAAAGGTCAAGTTATCAGCTAGGTCTCAAAATAAAAAAAAATAATCAAATATAATAACAAACATGTTTCTATCTCGATATAATAAAAATAAAAAAAATTGCACTCTAATAATCTGGTTCTTAATTTCAACTATATTTTCGAAATAAATGTAAAACTTATTATTTAATTTGGGAAAGAGTTATTTGATTATTCTTATTAAGCATATTTAAATTTAAATTTTTTTAATAAATAATAAAAATAAGTTTATATAGCTGGGAAGCTTTAATTCAATAGAATAGTACTCATTTTTAGCAGCCTAAACTCTTTTTGAAAATCTTTTTTTGAGAAAATACACCCCTTCTAAGATTTTAGGAAAGAAAAGAGTAATTTTAACTGAAACGGAAGAATATATTGTTAGTAAAAATACTAAATTTTTAAATTTTTTTACGAAAAGTTCTCCACATTACTCGTAAATGATATATTATTGGATGAAAATTATCATTTTCTTTGAAAATAATGCTAAAATATTATTTTTTTGAAGCCAAAATTAAATTAATTAAACATCTTATTAAATATTCGTTCATATATTGTTATTGAGTAGTATTTTGCAGATTTATATTTGGTATATAAAATAATATAAGTTCGAAAAAAAAAGTAAGGAAAAAATAAGAATAATACAAATAATCTATTTCTAGATATTATTAAATAAAAATAGTAGATTATTTGTGGTATTTAATGTTTCAATGTGTGTATTAAGAATATCTATATTAATTAGTCATATGTAGAATTTATAGAAATTCAGAATTATAATTTAATTTTTAAAAAAAATTATCTATAGAATGTTTGATTTTTACTAATTCATAATTAATTTATTTTTTTTGAAAATATTAATTTTATAATCAACATAAATGAGACGTATTAAATAAAAAGACTTATATATATCAAATAAAGAATTTAAACCCTTTCAAATAATATATATATATTAAGGAAAATCAAAAATAAATTATATTATAAGTTGAAATTCTAAATTTCAAATAATATATGCTATATTTAGCTTTGATTTATAAGTATTTTTGACCTTTTTCGTGGTTTTAAATCGTTTTTATATGGCATAAATTTTATTCTGACTTTTATAATTTTTTTTTGTCCAATGAAAACTTTAAGGAAAGTGAAATTTTTTAAATCAAAACTGAAGGGGAAAAAATTAAAAAAAAATATAGCATATTCATAATTTCCGCCCCTACCCCCCACGATGGGAATATACCCACAACTCTTTCTTTAAAGCAGCTCTGATTTTAGGAAATCAAAAATTGATAGAATCAGAATTACCCAAAACCCCAAAGCTAAGTTATAAACTCTTTAATTGTTTTAAATAACACACTTTTTTTAAAATAACAATTTTCGTGTGTTATTTTTTTAAGAAATTTGATAGAAAACGTATCTTTGCAGCAGTACATAATTCAGGATAATAGATTTTAGATATCTAAAAAATAAAAATTTCAATTTAAATCAGCTTTCAGGAGATAATAAGATTGAATACACTTGATAATTTTGCGACTGGAGATATAAAACAAGGTGTGGTTTATTTTCAGTTTTTATAAGCTCTTTTTCACACATAAAATTTTTATTAGTATTTATCTTCAGATTTTTGAGGATAATAAATATGGGGGCTTTATCAAACAAATATCTTCATAAATCGGAAAAACAGGGGGTATTTACTAAAGAAAA
>LSSL01002813.1:0-19393 GCA_001953115.1 Smittium mucronatum | reverse complement strand
GGCGAGGTGGATTATTATCCTAAGACATTGTGGAGTTACTAGAGTTTTATTGGCTGAAACAGAAAGCCTATAAATGTGTTCGTTACAATGTTATACGAAATATAACCTTAAAAATTTGCAAAATTTCACTATTTAATTATAATATTAGCGTCATGAATTTAGCTATTTATCATTACAAATTTTTATTTTAACAATATAATTTGCTGTTAATGTTTTTATAAATTTAATAATTGTTTACACTTGCATTTTCTATTTCTGAATTTTCTTCTCAGACCTTAACTAAATCTTCCTTTTATTTTAGCAGAGTATAATTAATTCCGCTTTTATTGGATGAAATTCGCATAAGTATTTACTCAAGTTCATTTGGTTGAATAAGATTGTATTCTTTTTTTTACAAATTCTCATTTAATTGAATGATTTCAAAATTTAAATTGTAATCCTTTACTGATTTATCCAATAATAGACAATATAAAGCTATCTTTATGATAATTTTTTCAAAAAAAATAATACAAAATATCAATAATCATCTAAATTTTTTAGAAATCTTTTACTTCTGGGAAAAATTAATTTTTATCAAAAAGAATAATATTGTAACATAATATATAATAAAAAGTGATATGAAAAGTTTAATTTTACTAAAAAATGAATTCTAAACATATTAGAAATAAAAATAATGATTAAAAGTTTTTTTTATACTTTTTAAGCGATGCTATTATAAAAAAACTTTTTTATATAAAAATTGCAAAATTAATACTATGCTTATTTATATTTATATAATTTTAATCTATTTAAGTAAATTTTCCAACGATTTGATATCAAAATGTGATTAAATTGGTTTAAAAAAAAATTAAACACCCTCGCTCTTATTTCAGCCTATCATAACTCCCATAATTAGACACTCTTATACCATTATAAATACATAGAACATATCTCTTAAATAATTAAATCCCAATAAAAATCCTCATCCTGGTCATATAAAAATTTGCTACCCGTTTATCTCTTGAAATTTAAGAATTATTTAATCAATGCTTTTTAAAAAAATTATTAAACCCTCACATGCTCTTTACCTATCCCTCAACTTTTCATATTTTTTACTCATATCAAACTCAAAAAATTGACAAAAAATTCATAATTTCACGAATATAAATCCTAATCATCCACTCAAATGCTCTTAGTTTTTAAAAAGTAACTAATAAAGTTTTTAATCTTCACTTATTATGAAACAGTGAATTTATTAATTTATAACATCATTTAATAATAAATACCTCTTTAACCGATTCATTTTCATCTAAGCTTCTATTAAAGCATTTTTAGATAACATATTATAGTAAATATTTTAATGTTTATTTGTATTTTTAAATTTAAAAAGTAATTTATTTGCAAATATAAGTAGAGATTTTTAAGTACAGCCCTTTTAGACCTATTTAATTTTTTTTAAAAAAGTGAGTAATTTCATTAATAGAATGTATTTTAATTATAATTTTTAATTACATTTTTGCTAGTAATAGATATTTCGTATATATAATTTATAAAATCTGCCAAATGAAAAAAATTTGTATACGAAGGTTAAGTGATATATAAAGAATTTTTTTTCTACTATTATAATTAAGTTTTTTAACAATATGGTACAGATAAGTTTCAAATTTTACATATTTTATAAAACTAGAATTATATATCCAAAAAAATACTTAATTTTCCACAAATTCAAGCGATTTTATACAAAAATTTAACATATACATAAAAATATCATTTTGAACAGTGGTCATTCTATAAATTATACTTATTCTTATATAAAAATTTATTCATTTTTCTATTGATATATTGCAATAAAGTGCTTAAGTATGGTCTATAAAAATCTAATATTATTTCTCATAAATTAGGAAATTTTAGAAACTTATATTTCGTAAAAAAAATAATTCAGCTTTATTTTATCTTCCTCTTTTTACAAGAACTGAATTAAAAAATTATACCAAAAATTTTTTATAAATCGAATATACCTAACTTCAATCCAAATATTCTCAAACATATTATATTAAATTTAAAATACTAAAATTATATGATATAAAATAATTAAAATAATACAAACTGTTTTTAATGAAAATTAAAACCAACTTGGATAAATATAAACTAAGATAATTTTATTTCTAAATAGCATGTATAAGTGTTTAAAATAGATTTATAATTTTATAATAAATCCCCGTAAATATAGATAAACTAAATTGAAAATAATAAGACCAAAGAATTCTAATTAATACTCTAAATGAAATTGCTACCGGATAAATTGAGCTAATCAAATAGAAATTTTTTCACAGCGCATTTTTTATTTTTTATTTCATAAATAATTACTTATGATATAATACATAATATCTATTACATATTAACTAAGATAGTTTACTCAAAAAAACATTTTCATATAAATTTTTATTTGAAGAACTCTAGATGATAAATTGAAATAAATTCAAATACTTTTAATGCATATTTTTAGTGTTAGAATATGTTTATATTGTAAAGTTATAAACTTCGTTTTTTGTATAATAATAAAAAAACATTCAAAATTTAAAAAGAAATTAATTTATTGAAAGTTTGTTAAATTAAAATAGCACAAAGTAGATTTTATTACCTATTAGAGAAAAAAATTTTAATAGTTTTTCTTGGTTTCTTCTTTTTATTCTGTTAATTATGAAACTGTTTATGAGGCTGAAATTTTTTTTTTCAGAATATTAAATACATGTATGAATTTTTTATGTTTCAAAAAAAATGATTCAATCGAAAGCGAAGTACCTCCAAATCTTCTTTATATCATCAAATATAAAATTAAAAATTCAAATCTCAGATATAGTTCTAATTTATTTTCCCAGGATTATTACAATAATTGAGACTTCTTTTTGTAAAATTATTCTATAAATAATTTAGAAAAATCATTCTCTAATCTGAAATATGCCTCTATCCATAGATTAATCTTCTTTTAGTAAAAAAATTTGGCATTTTCCCTCAAATATATGTGATCATCAATTATCGGGTTTTCAAATTTAATTCAAAACTAGATCCCAATTATCATAATATTTACAACTTAATTTATAAATTTCATTGATTTAGATTTTTTCTATTTAATAAAACTGCTTTTGAATCTAACATTTAATTTTTTCAAAGTATTATTCTTATTATAAAGGAGCATACTTAGTACTTCATACCATTCAGCTGTTTTTTATTTCGTTATTTTCAAATTTTGCAAAAAAACTTATTATTTCCCTAGAATAATAAAATTTTTGTTTAAAAAAATTAAAAAATTAAAAGAATTTTGAACTTGAGTTTGAGAAGTGTAGCATATAAAAAAAACGCACAAATTTTTTTTCTAAATTTTTTTGGAGATAATCATGCTAGTGTTAATATATTTATTTATTCGTGTGCACACCAATTTAAACTAAATTACTATTGAGTTAAATTATATTCCGTACAAGCTATTTCCGGATCTGGGTCCGTAAAAAAATATTTTAGACTAAATCTTTAAATAAATTGAAGTGGTTGCCTTGAAAAGTTTATTTAAGTTTCAAAAATGGATATCAGCGTCTTAATTTTTTTACTGTGCAGATTTAAATAAGAAAAAATACATGTTTATATATTTATTAAATTCATTATTATTAACGATACTACGCATTAAGTAACTTATAAGCGGCATAAATATGGAAGTTTTCTAAAATAAATACAACTTTGACAAGGATGTAAAAAGTGATGAATGTTTTTAAATTTCTATCACTTGTAAAATAAAAAAGATGTAAATCTGCACTAAAAATTTGTTCATAATGTTATCAATTAAGGAAATTACCTTCATTAAATTCATTAAATTCATAACCATTTATAAATTGATCATCTAATTAGTATTTTTTTCATAAATAAACAATTTTAACCTATTCTTAAAAAAATATTAGGTTTAATTTATGTATTACTATAAATGAAGAAAGTTTTAATATTATTTTTAGAACTTTTTTCCATAATATCCAATTCCATTATTTTTTGAATATTACACAGCTTTTTGAATCCAGAATTCATGATTTAACACTGCATATCTATAATCTTGGATAGCGCTTATTGTTTTTTAAAGATTTAGAATTTAATTTTAGTTATAAAAATATCAATCTAGAATATTTAAATGAGTCAAATATCATTTTCGCTGAGCATTTTGCAGTAAAACGTTAAATAAAAAGAATTTTAGTTTGTAATTAACTTTTTAGACTTCTTTTATTATGATCCATAAAATTTGAATATTATTTTTAATTCAGGATTTTTAAAGAGGTTCTAAAATTTCTTATTTATTTTCATTCTTCTATTCTTCTATTCTTCTATTCTTCCATTTTTCTTTTTCCTATTTTTCTATTTTGAATTTGAAATTTGTTTTATAATTAAAATTTGTCTTAAAAAAAATTTATAGTTTTAATTCTCATTGGAGATAATAATTTAAATTTTATACTGTGAGCATCAGGTTTAATGGGATAATTTGTATAACAAAAGGTAAAATAATAAACTAGTTAAAAGTATAATAGATAGGAAAGGAGACAAGTTGAAAAGCTTAGCCATTCCAAAATGTTTAAGCTTCCTAATTTATTCCATTTTCTATTTTCTGAGAGTCAATTATGCTTGTGGGAGGTTTTCTTCATTGGATGAAATATTTAATGCGTGTACTGAAACTATAGGATCATTACAATACCTTATTCTTATAAATTTTTTTTTATAAAACGCATAATGAAAATCACTTAAAATTGAGTGATTTTTTGTATATAAATATGTTTTATTTTTAATAAACTATAGACCAAGACGAGATAATTGTTTGATGTTAAAAAAATTGTGTATGTTTCCTGAATTTTCATATAATTGAATAATAATTAAATTTTTGTTTAAAATTTTACAAAAATGAAAATTTGAAATCGGTATCAAGATTAGATGTTTACTATTTTAAAAAATACACATTTGAAATAAAAAATTAATAATTGTATGATATCTTATTTTTACTTCAGTTAATCAAAAATTATTCAATTTTAATTATTTAATATAAGTTATTTTTATTATTAATGAATAAATTTAAAAAATAAATTTACACATTGAATTATGGGTTAAATTATTTTAATATTATAGTTTAATTTACTGTTTTAAATATGCCCGAAATAGCGCAAGTCAAAATTTATTTTGTAAAATTTTCTTTTAAAAAAAATTACTTTTCACGAATTTTAAGTTGAATTTATAAAAAATGATTTTTTTGTAAAATCATATGAGAAAATTTAAAATAAGTCCTAAAAAAATATCGCATATTTATTTTTTTCATTATTAAAAGGATCCTGAGAGGCAATGAAGTTTATGAAGAAGCAATTTTTAGTAGGAATGGATTGTTTTTATGAAATTTTATTAATATTATATAGATATAATAAATTTTTTTGCTTTATATTATAAAGAAGAAAAGATCAAAAAAATACATATTTTTTAGTAAATTTTGGAAAGCTGGTTTTGAGATCATATACGATACAATCGAATAATCTAGAAATTAAAAATAAATCCAACTTTGAAATTATAATTTAATAGATACAGCACCAGAAATTACTGGTTCATTTTTTGGTTTTTTAATAATTGAATATAGTTCCGTTGATTTTTAGAATAAGATAATTTCTATTTTACGTGATCTAATTATTCAATGTTTGTTCAATTTATGATTTTAACTGGTTAAATTGATAATTTGAGCTAAAGTGGAAAGGGTGGTAGGGTATTTTTAATTTTTTACTTATCATTTTTTTTGAAATTTATAAATTTTCCTAATGGGGATTTGACCTTACCAAAATTGAATTTTTATTAAAAAATTCATATTTATAATATTTTTTTATAAAATTAATTGAATATGTATATTTAAAATAAATTTTATCTTTTATTGTAAAACGATTCAAAACTTATAAAAAGAATTTTTATTAGTTTTTGAAATGATTTTAAGAGCAAAGATATTCATTAAAAGTATAATGCTAGCTTTATAAGCAATAGTAAGCTTATCTTTTTTTTTTTTTAATTGATGATTAATTTAGCAATTATTATATTTTATTTACATGTAGATTAAAGCTTTAAATGATAAAATATAATTAATTTAAAATAAAATTTATTCATATAAAATAATCTTTCTGTTTTAATTGAAAACTTTCAAATCGATTCTTTCAATAAAAGATTGCTAATTTTAACTATTTTTTCAAGAAGCAAAATTTAAAATATTTATTGCAAGAGAAATTAACGCTATGAAGAATTTTTTACGTATTTCATACTCCAAAAAAAAAAAAAATCAGATATTTTAACAAATTATGATAAAAATTGTATTGATCTTACTAATTCATTATTTGAGACCAATTAAAAAATTTATATTCCCTTTATTTTATAACTGATAAAATTTCCGAAAAACTAAGTATAAACCAAAGATTTGTTTTAAAAACCAAGGATTTTTTTTATTTCAAGCTTAAAATTGGATTTTAAAAATTTGGTCACCATTAAAACAAGTATATATGAATATATCCGAATCTGAAATAGATTTTTAGATCACTATCAAACCATTAAATTTCTATAGCACCACACTGATTATATCTGGATCGGTTCATCTAGAAAAAAGTCTAATAAATAACATCAGGTCTAAATATATTTTTCAAAGACTCTACAATTACAAAAAATATATATATTAACCACTTCGCAATAAAAAAATTAAATTTATTTCCGTTTCCAGGAAATATTCATAGCAAAAAATTCATAATTTATAACTTTAAGTTTTTTAGTTTTTGAAATTAGTATCCGTTGCCATTTTTTTTGCTTATTCTATTTTTTTTACAATTTTTGATATAAGATATGTCAAATTTCAGCCAAAAAGACTACCATGAATTATATATTTCTGGAAAAATACAAGTAAATATTTATTGGAAAATATTTGATGATAAAAAGTGATTAGTTCATTAAATATCTTTTTATAAATCGATCAATTCTTTTTGAATTAAAAAGTAATGATATTAAAATTAAAACCAATTATTTATTGATTTATATCTTTAATGATCAAAAACTAGGTCTTTTATTAGTTTTAATCGATTTTTCAACGTATCATTAATTGATTTAGATTCATTTAACCAAATTAGAGCTATTTTTAACATCTTCTAATAGTGGTAAAATTATATATTTTTATTTCAATTATATTTGCTATATATATTATCCGAGATGCAAGTCCCAAAGGATAAAGAAAAGAAAACGAGGAAATCTAAGAATTTAACCGAATAGAAAAAAAATAAATTATGAGAATATATATGAATATATTTTTTTACGGATATTTAAATATGTGTAAAATTGAATCAGTTTTTTGATGATGAATATACTCCTAAATTAATTCGTTTAAAGCTTTCTACTATTAATTATTATTACCTGCTCATTAAATCGATTCTTAATCAAAAAATTATCGAATAATTCCAAAATTTATTTCTTTATATCCCTAAATTATATTATTCAACAAGAGCCGGAAACTTTGATGACTATTTATTAAAAAATAGAATTTTCAGTATTGCAGCTTCTTTGAATTCAAAAAAATATCAAATTAAAAAAAATTGTCTATAAAAATTAATTTGAAAAATAAAGAAATAGTGAAGATCCTATATAAATAGTCCTTTTTGTTTTTATAAATAAGAAATTAAAAAAATTTCGACTATGATAAATGGATAGATTAATTTCGGAGAAAAAAATTTAACGCAGAAAAAGCAACCCTATATCAGCCAAAAAATCCCAATTTAAAGAATGTTCTAGTATTTAATAGGTATATGCTATGAATTTAATTAACGATTAAAAGATTAAAGATTAAAATAAAATAAAAAACAGTTTATTTACTTTTTTTTACAATTTTTATTTTTATTGGAACAAAAAAGAGTGTCTTCTAAAACAAATTATCATAAATTGACTGACTTTTCATATTTCACACTTCATTTTTATCATTAATTATTGATCAAAAATACGAGATTATCATTTAACAATAAAAAATATTGTAAATTTCATAAAATTATGCTATTTTTCCTTAAATAGTAATTTTCAAAGTATAGTAAACCAAGTCTGAATTTTCAAGATTCAATTTTTCAAAATAGAAAAGTCCTATTATTTTATCTTTTTTGATATTTTTTAACTAGAAAGAACACAATTATCAACCAAAAATTAAGCTTACCCGAATTAAAATTCTGTCAAACTATTAGTGTAATTACTAAATAATAAATCAAATTAAAATTAAGTAAATTTTTTCTGATTAATCAAGCCATATTGAGAGTTCTAGTTACGAACTAATGCCATTTCAGGTATAAGTTTCTAGCTCAATGTCAAGCGTTGTGTAGTATAGATTTATCGAAAGGATTTATTTTTCCTCACCAAATAAATTATACAGTATGATTTCTTGAATATTGTGTTTATAAGTGATATATTCAATAGAAATCAAAATGAGAATACAAACTAGAATGATCACTCTTAAAACAAACTATTTTGAGGAAAATTTATAACTTAATTTGTAGCAATTTTAACACTATTATGTCCCACTTATTATCACCGATATTGCTTTAAATTTTTAATAGCTGTTTAATTAGATAAGATAAATATGCAAATTTATATAAGAAACTCCTTTTAGGAATAAAAATTAATTTCAACAGCAGGTAGGATTTAGCAGAATGCACTTATTTCTTGTCTTGCATGATCCTCACAAATAGAGATATATTTATTGTACCCAATATTAGATAAATATGTATATCCAATAAGATATAATGATTTTATGAGAGTAAATCGTATGCACACTGAGATTGAATGGTCACTGGTCGAATTTTCAATGTTTCCTTATGCAGATATTTATAACTAATAAAAAAATCTTAAACATAAATGACTTACAAAAAAATCCTAAATATGAAAAATATGATAGTAAAAATTAATAAATAAACCTTAAATAGTGAACTTTATTGTTAATATCGTAATATTAGACAGTTTAATTGACATTGTGTTATAATGTGTGACACCTAAGCCAGAAATTTCAGGGTTAAAACCCCAGACATGCCATTGTTGTATTGCTGTTAAATCCTTCAAAATATGTTTTACTTTGTCGGATGATAAAAATAGTTTTTTTTATATTTTTAGAACTGATATTATTTTAATTTATACCTTATTTGAGTATTATTGGTCGCTATATATAAATAAAAAGTTTTGCATGATAAAAAAGGTCAACTGGCACAAATGGAAAGCGCTTGGTTTTTTAATTCCAGGTGTCGGATTCGGATGAAATTTTAGTCATCCAAATCCGATTTTAGGTGAGTGTGGGAAAAATTTTACCTCCGGTAACACTTAGGCCCATAAAATATCTCCCTATACTATATTAAAAATACTGTGGGAAATCAATGTGTATCCTTAATCTGGTGATATGGATAGTTATTGTTATAATGTAAGGTTCCGGATTAAAATCCCGGAATAAATTTAATAAAACCGGAACGTAGATCCGGAATATGGTTTAATAATAGGACGGAGTATACTCTATTCTATTCGTTTATTTAATGCATATAGTTCTATCTATCAATTATAGTAGCCAAATCGGGTTTATCCAAAATTTAAATACTAATTAGTAAGCAAGATAATTACTAAGCATCACTTAAAAGAAAATTTAAGATTAGTAAGCACAATAAAAGTATGGAATGCTATATGAAATCTAAGGTATAAAATTAGGAATTAAAGGGTCCAGGAAACTATAAAAAGGTGGTATTATCGCCTAAAATTGAGAAAAACGACACTTTTCCTCTTTTGACTTTCTTAGTTATTAACTATATATATTAATATCAATAAAACATCGATATTAAAATTTTAATATCTAGTAAAACATCGATATTAAAATTTTAATATCTAGTAAAACATGATTCAGAATCACAAACACAATTCTGCCAAGGTTCTAATAACACCTTCTATTGGTGACCTGAAACGAAGGTATATTTGTCTTTCGTCGTCTGCTTTTTATCAGACAATGCCGGTGTACGGAGTTTCCGAATTAATAAGCAGATTAAGCGTACTAGGGTCAGAAAGAAGAAAAATGTAACCAGTGAAAGATATAAAAACTGAGCCATCCAAAGAGATTTAAAATTCACGGCCTTTTCTCTAAAATATTATTCCCTATAACCCTTAAATAAAAATCCAAATAACAATATTACTGTAACCTGAAAATTAGTATATATCTAACAAAGTTAACTCATAACTACAAGAAATTAACCGATATCGCACCGGCAAATATGAGCTCCAAGGTGCGGAAGGAAAATCTGACTCGGTCGTCGTCAACTTATCCGAGAACTAATAAAATTTACCTGAACCTGGTATTTTATTTTTCTTATAAAGTTATAGAAAAAAATAAAAAAGACTCGGATTTTTTTCCTTTTGTTTTTTTAACAATTATTTAGAAAGATTAAATATAAAATATAAAATATAAAATATTATAAATTCATTGGCTAATTAATTAATGGAATTATCAAAAACCATAGAAGGATAAAATAAAATTTAATTAGTTAATTAGCCAATAAATGTGTGAAAATTAAATACTTGCATTATTCATGCAACACCATCCAAATACATGTTAATTACACCTAATTATTATGTTTATTGATCCTATATATTTTTAAGTAGTAAAGTATTATATTATTAGGTAAAAAAAACAGTTTTGTTTGTTAAATCGAATTTTTTTTTTATATTTGTTATGGACTCTTACTTAGTAGCTTAGTACTCTCAAATGAAAAAAATTCACAAAAACTTATATAATTTCATCTCTACAACAAATTTTTAAGTTAAAAGATTTATTCAATGATTAATCATGTATTTTAATTAATAATTCGATTTTTAATAAGTAATTTTTAATAATACTGAAAAACTAATAACCTATGCTTAAAGTAAAATTTCTACAAGGAAGAAAAAAATTACAAAGCATGTGGTAATGATTTTCTAGCTGTAAATTTCAAATATTTTTTATGATTTTTTACTTTAACTCCTTTTAGATTAATTGTAAGAGCCGCAATAAATTTTGAATAGCAAAAATGCGAAGCTTTAATAATATAATATAATTATTTTAACTTAAAAAGTATAATTTTAAAAAAAAAAAAATTTTATAATGATCGATAAAACAGACTATTTATGAAATTTTTAGTTGCTTTTTACATTTTAGATATACGAGAAAACATATTTAATGTTTTATGACTAGTTCCCAAAGTAAAATAATGTAAAAAACACATTGACAGGATTTTTTTGATTTTTTTCTAGAAGATAAATTGCCGAAATTAGAATTAGTAACCAATTTTTTAGAAAGATTAGAGAATAATATTTTTTTATATTAAATTGACAAACTTAGTCCAACCATTAAAACCAAAGAAATTCACAGGGTTTACTCTTAAAATTTAAAAAGATTTAAAACCATGTAAATAAAATAATAGCTATAGAATATACTAATGAGATACTAGTCTAAATTATAAAACTTGGATGATAATAAATTAAGTTTTATATCCATAAAATAAGTGATTTTTAATATATATGATAGCGAATATTCATATCTATCCCACATAATAGACTTTTAAATTTAAAAAATTTATACGTTAAAACAGTTTTAATAATCAAAACGCTTTTTAATGGACATTAAATCTTTAACGCGTAAAAAATCCGAAAAATATCAATACAAATAATGCTTTAGTAGAATTAAAAGCTAATTTTAGCTAAACACAGTAATTTATACTCATCTTTGTTGAATAAAAAATCCAGAAAATATAATTAACTTGGAGAAATTTGCACAGTTTTTTTAATAGAGCCGATTAAAAAAAATATTCACTAAAAAAAAGTTATGAATTTCGGGTTATTGTGATTAATAACTATCAATCCAAATTAATTAACCGTATAAAAAAATATTAAAAAAAAATTTGAAAATTTCTCTAAGTCTAACCAATCTATCAATAAATATTTTTTTACAAAAATGAACCTCAATTTCCCCCAAAATACTTTCAGCATAAATAGATATGATAATCAAATTGCTTTTTAACCTCATTTTATGATCATGAAAGATATAAGATTTAAACTAGAAGTATTGTTTCTGGTTGAATCAATTTTCATAAATAATAATTTCATTTTTAGATTTAGCAGTATGTTGTAATCGATGACTAACTATTATTTTTTTCGAAACCGGGAAAAATTTGTTTTAGATTAATACCGTTAAATGATGTACTTTAGTAAATCACAGTCAAAAAAATATAATTGACGATACTCTGGTTTTTTTACTCAATTTATCATAAAATATTTTATTAAAAATATTCTAAAGATAATTTATACTTGAAATAACTTCTTCATTAAAATAAATTTGATAGCATATGAAATTATTTCAACTTTCAAAATGAGCTCCTATCATCTATTATAAATTTATTTCAATTAACGAAAATATCTATAAGTATAATTTGATCGTTTTTTCGGGCTTTGGATGATCCATTGGGCGAGTTTATGTAGTCCTTTGAATCATCATCATCTTTTTGAGATTCCTAACAAATCATTAATGTTAATATGATTTTTTTATTAATATTAGTCCAATTTTTAAAATCCGAGATTAAATTTGGAAATTAATTATCGTGGCAAAATTTTTTTTCAAGTAAGATATTTGGTTTATATTTATTTAAAATTTTTTATTAAATTATTTTTATTTTCTTTTTAAACAAATATAAAGCGTTAAAAGTATTATTTAAAGGGGAGGAAGATATTTGATGTACATATTAAAGGATTAATTCCTTAATCCACTTATATTCACGAAAAATTCTTGGTTAAAAGTTGTAAAAATTTAATGGACTGACTAAAATAAATTATCAATGGTTTCAAATTATATCTAATGCGAGATTTTTTTTTCTTTTAAATTGGATAACGTTATTGATTACATAAATATTTCTTATAATACTCGAGTTTGATTCTTATATCCCTTTTTTTTCTTAAAATATAATGTAGCCTAACTAATAATTTACCTATGGTTTCTGTTTATAAAATACTTATTAGAACTAAAATAAGATTTTATGAAAATAAGATGACCTTCAAAAAAATATTTCTAGCATGATCTTATACTTTTTTCCTTGATTTATCCGTTCACCGTTGTAAAATATATCATTATTTTATTGACTCGAGTTTCACTTTATACTGAAGAGTTATTTGAACTTATTAGTCGATTCTTTATATCTTATAAAAAAATTAATCTAAGATAAATACATACCTTTCCCACATAAATTTTCATGTTCTAATCCCAAAAATCCCATTTAAAGGTTTATAAAATTCAAAGTATGTAATATTTTTTTCTGGAGGCATCGTTTTTATGCATATAAACCACCAATAGAATTGTATAAAAAATAAAAAAATAAATTTGAAAATATTAAAATATCCAATTATCATTCGATCTTTTTAATCTCAACTGTAAAACCCGGCAAGAGATTTTTTTCGGAAATAAATCGTGTTTTTATTAAAAAAATAATATTATTTTTTTAAATTATTTTGTTTGAAAATCTTTCATTCTTTTGAAATAAATTCTTTTGCAAAAAAAAAGATTTTTTTAAATTAATATTTTTATATTACCATCTTATTTTTTCACTTTTGAAAAAAAAAATTTGATGTGCAAATCCTGTAATTATATTAAAATAGTGGGTTTTCTATTTTTTATTTATTATAACTTTCAAATATATAATAAATATTTTCCATCCTTAAATAAAATATAAATTTGAAAAATTTGAGCAGAAAAATCTTGTTTTAAGTATATGAGTTTTGTAATTATGGCTGCAGTTTAAATAACATCTTTATATATCCAAATATAAAATCTCTTAATCTCATGTTTTAATATCTTGATAGAATATTTAATATGAATATATTGGATCTATAACATAATTGTTTTTTTGGACCAAAAAAAATATGTATTTTGGAATATTCTTAAAAATAATCTAGATTAAATCAGTTCATTCAAGAATTATCAGATAGATCATTTAATGAACAGGCTATGTATTCAAAAATATACAAAAGATAAACTATGATAATTATCAAGAAAAGTTTTTATTTGTATTATTAAAATTTCTATGATTATATTTACTTTTTATTAGTCTTAATAAAAGAAAAAAGTCAACAAGTGGTACTA
The DNA here is from genome assembly GCA_001953115.1 of Smittium mucronatum. NCBI lineage: Eukaryota > Fungi > Kickxellomycota > Harpellomycetes > Harpellales > Legeriomycetaceae > Smittium > Smittium mucronatum. The sequence continues at coordinate 5,223 of LSSL01002813.1, read as the reverse complement.
AATAAAATTATAAATTAATAAAAATGTAAATTTTATTATTAAATTTTTTCCATGAAACAAATTCAAAATGTTAGAGCTGAATAATAAAATAATAATCAAAAATATAATTTTTAATATTGCTCAGAAAAACTTATACTTATTATTATTTGTTACTTAATCTTTTGATGTTGGTAAAAATAAATGCTTATAATATCAAAGGTTTAATTTAATTTTAAGATTAATCTATATATATAGCTGATGTTTATACACATCATTTTTTTTTGTTTTTATGAAATATTTTACTTTTTAGAATTTAAAAATTTGGAAATCAATATTTTTTTAATACAGTTACGAGTTTAAGTTTTGTGATTATCCAGAATTTTATATTCATATCGAAATTATGAAAATAATTTTTTTTTACAAATTTAAGCGTTTTTTAGATTATAAAATGTATATTGTTAAGAATTATAAGTTTTTTTGCGCAAGAAATCGAAGAAATTTCCATTCAGCAATTACTTGTAACATATATCTGTTACTATGGATACATTAAAATCATAAAATTTCATCATAAAATAGACTTATTTATTATTTTCAATTAAAAAATGGATTTTTTAAAAAAATAATTATAACTACATTAATCTCTCAATAAAACAGAAGTGTGAAGTTAAAATACTACATTTTTGAAAATTAATGCCATTTCAATATTATGGAAAAGTTTTTAATAGCGTTTAATGGTTTTGAAGGTATCATAATTACCAAAAAAAAATGATATTAGTGTTTAGTTTTTTATTTTTATAAAGTTGATATTTAAAAAAATTTTGAATCTCTGAAATTTTAATTTTATGATTTTTTAGAATTTATCTCCCTTTTACTTAAAAATATAAAAAACAATAAACTTTTAAATATTATAAGATTTTTAGTAAACATAATTAATTTAATTTTTCATAAAAAGAAGAATTTCTAAATAAATACAAGAAATTCTATTATGTTTTTTTAAAACTATAAAAAAATACTTTTATATTATTTACAAAAATTATAATATTTTTTCTCACTTCTCTCTTCATATCTTCACCCACCACTTCTATTTTTTACATATAATTTACATTTTAGAAAAGATAATTTTTTTATTGTTTAAGTATACTATTTTAAATTTGTAGAAATCAAGATAAAAATAAAATAGTAATAGTAAAATTTTTTAATATAAAAAATTAAGCTTAAGTATATAGCAGTTTTATTAACTATTAATAAGTGTAATTAACCATCAGATTCAGTAAACACATTAATATTCTATCTTATGAATAAAGCATCCCATAAGCATAATTGACTTTTAGAAAATATTAAATGGTATAAATAAGGAAGTTTAGTCATTTTAGAATGGCTAAGCTTTTCAACTTGTCTTTTTTTCTATCTTTTATATTTTTAACTAGTATATTTTTTTGCCTTTTGTTATCCAAATTATCCCATTAAACCTGATACTTACATAATTATTACTTCTAATCAGCTTTATAAAATTGCATTGATTCTGCTTTCACCGATTCAAAATCGAAATTTCCTTATAAATTACCTTGAAAGTTATGATCAGAACCTTTAATGACACCCGAATGAGAAAAAAAACCTAATAGTAGATATGATTGTTTTTTTGTAAATAATATGTGAAACATATTATCCTATATGTTTATTTATTTTTCTTAAATATTAATATAGTTCTATCTGATTTAACTGAGAAATATATATTAATTTTTTTCAAATATTATTCCTAATTCTTTTTAGGAAAGGAAATTTAAGATTAATAAGCTTAAAAAAAATATTTATTGCTGCAAAAAAATGAAATGGAAATACTCAAGAACAGAGTTTTCAAAAAACAATATAAATTAATTTTTTCCCCCAAAAATTTAGCATTATGTCACTTTTCTATCTATTCATTTTTAGTTATAAATATATATATTAATTATACTCTCAATAAATCTATGAAATAAAATTCATAAAATTCTATAAATGCTTTAAGAACCAGGTAAGTACACCTATATATGCAAATTATAATTTAGTCTTTCTAGCTATTTAATAAAGAAGAGAATATATATTGGCCTTGCCGTCCAATTTTTGTCCTAAAAACCCTATTTTAATGGGATCTAATATCATTTACGCTTGAATTTATACAAATTTTAATCTTTATCTTCATTAAATTACCATTATTCATTTAGATATTTAACAATATTAGTGGTTGTATTAATACTTCATTTAGCTTAAGAAATTGTAATAAAAGAAAAGAAAAGAAAACTAAATAGTTAAATTCAAATCCGAGAAAAAATCGAAAACAATCTTATTTTCTTTTTGATAAAAAACCCTTAATAATAATATAGGTCTTTTAATTATTTTTTTCGAATAAAAAATCTAAATATTTTTTTCCCCTAAACGTAGCACCAAAGATTGAGTTTCTAACAAGCTCACTTAACCCCCCCCCCATCTCTGAGCAATGATATTAACAAGGCCCCAATTTACTGGTCATTATTACCAATGAATACCATTCACTATATCTTGGAGTTTTACCTGTAATCCGTATAGTTTTTTTGAAAGTGCCTGAGATTTTATTTAGTCCTTAAATAACTAAAAAAAAAGGGGTTTGAAATTTAAAATTCAATATTAAGTTTGTTTTTTATTCTATTACTCTCCCTGTCAATACACACAAGAAATACTTGTAAGTTCCCACATTTCGCAGTATAAAAAGTTGCGTTAAACTAAAATTTTGTATGCTTATAAGTTTTGGTTATGTGATAGAATAAAGTTAATATCAGAGAGTCGATCCGGAGTAGAACAGGAGCTAAAACGGAACATAAGAGATTTTTTTATCAAGGAGCGAGAGTATGTCCGGTGTTTTTTTTTTAAAGGAGCTGGAGCAGAGAGAATGAAAAAAAAAGAACTCCAGAAGCAAAACCGGAACGGAGTTTTTTTAAAGAGTGATTATTAATCGCTCCTTTAAAGCTCCATTTCCACTTATTTTTCCCTTAGATTATTAAACATTATAAAAGCCAAAGTCTTCTTTTTTATAATTTTTTTCAGTTAATTAATATTAGGCTAATAAAATGTATTGAATTTTTTTTATAAGATGTAGATTTAAGCACGCCATGCTGTTTTCACATTAAAATTTTGTGTTTTTTCTTCCTATCATTATTGAAAAATATAATATTTTTAAAAATTGTGCATGAAAAGGGCTATATTTTAATAAGTTGTATTTATTGGACAAAAGATATACGAAGTGTCCAGTTTAACAATTGGTATTATGGAAACATTCCTATCAACTTATTCAAGGCATCAGCTAATTATTAAGTTTTATTTAAATTTGAGATAAAAATAATTTATTATAATATTAATCCAATCAGTGCTATTGTATTTATCAAATAATTGAACTGATAGATTTAATTTCTTATGATTTATTCAGAAAATTTCTTCGTTGATAATTACGGAATTATTTTGGTATAAGATTTATAACAAAAAATTTAACTGATATTAGCCTAGAGAAAAAAGATTTAGGTTTATATTTAAAATGTCTGAGATTTTGTAGTTCGAACTACAATCTAAAAAAATATTAGTAAATAATTTATAGTGAGTTAAAATTTTATTTCCGCAAATTAAATTGACCACAGTTTAAATCTAATAATTAGTATCTATAATGAAAAAAAGTATGATAAATAAACTTATTACAATCAAAAATGCAAAATTGATACTGTGGACTAAAATTTGTGTGTAATATATATATTTTTTAGTTTTTTAAATTTCGCACTAAATTTTGGTTAAATAAAAACAATAAAAATATAACAAAATAATAAAATTTTAGCCAAATACAAAAAAAAAAAGATTATATTTTACCTTATTATTATGCGACTTTAATTTTATTGCTTTTTAGTTTGTTTACAATAATCAAAAATAATATAATTTTTAAAGCTTAAATAAAAAAATCGTGGAATTTTTAAATTTTAAATTTTAAATTTATATTAATTGAATTAGTTGCATATAGATATCGAAGTTATATATTCATGGAAAAAAAAAATCTTATTAATATTTCACAAAACTTGTTTTTCGGAAATGGAGCGTAAATCTGAAAATACGGTTAAAAAGTATCTTGCAATTGGGACCAAGTGTTCTGAATATGTTTGTATAAAAGTCGATCGCAGGATAAAAATAGCAGGAAATCATGCATCAAACTTTGAAAGGCACATAATAATAGTTCATAAGAATGAATATGATGCATTGATAACAGAAAAAAGAGGAAAAAAAACGTAAATATATTTGAGAGCTCTGACAGCAACTCATCTGGTATTTTAAAGTCCAGAAATAATAATAAGACCACAATTAGAATAAACGTGAAATATCAGTGAAGAGGTTCTATTGGATTAATTTACTGAATTATAACGACCCATGGGTGAAATTATAATTCGATGGAGCATTCAAGATTCAAACAAATAAAAAATCCAATTATAGAAGGTTTTGGAAATTAATTGGTAGCAAACGCTGAAAACTTAAAAAAAAAAGAACGAAAAAAAAAAGTTGATTCAAAATATAATTCAATAGTATCAAAGCTTTCAGGAAAATTTTTGAGCTTCTAAGGATCAGGTTTAATGGGATAATTTGGATAATAAATGGTAAACGGATATACTACACCTTTTCTAAGGCAAATTCGGAAAAAGTGAAAGCAAATAAAAAATAAGTGAATCCAATTTGGAAAAAGTGCGACCAAATCGAATTAAAGTGAAAATTGATTCGGAATAAATGATTCTAGTTTAATCTCAGTGCACCCAATTACAATAAAAGTGAATTTAAATCGGAAAAAAGTGAATCCAAATTGGTTTAAATAAAATTTCATTAATTTATAGGTTAATTATATGTTTATGTTTATTGAAAAAAATAAGTGGTAATTTCTAAGCTTATTTTACAAGTTTTTGGTGTACAGAACAGAAAATGAGTTTATGCAAATTTATTGGTTCTTATTAAGGAATTATGTTCCTAATGCTAAAAATAACATGAGAATATTTCCATTAAAAGAATCAAAATATTTTTTTAAAGATATTTTGTCACATCACACAATTTTTTACAACATTTCATCATAAAAATCTTAAATTGAAGTGGAAATAGGAATTTCTGATGAATAAAAATATCCATGTATTAAAAATTAAATTCTCTTTGAAATGTAAAATCTTATATAAATATTTCTTTTCTAGGTTTACTTCTTTATAGAAATTTTATAAATAT
>LSSL01002812.1:0-13275 GCA_001953115.1 Smittium mucronatum | reverse complement strand
CCACCATATGTGCCAATGGGCATGAGAATGGAGTTGATAAATTTTATTTTTATAGCAGTGGGCAGATCGGTCCTAGATAAAAATCTGTATCCACAGAAAAATGCATTTCTGACCTTAGTTTTATTTTTTTTGATGTTAGTTGCTGACGACCAATCATCATTGAATATATAGCCGAGGTATTCATATTTTTGGAGAATTTCCAAATTTTGGCCTTGGGCAGTAAATTGTTGATTTATTTTGGAGCCGATTCTGAGAATTCCGCACTTTGATGCATTGATTTTCATTTCCCATTTTTAACTGTTAACTTTTATGATTATAAAAAATTCAAATTTGTAAAATTTACTTTAAAATGGATGGAAAATATTATACTATAATGGCATATACTAAAAAAGACAATGTCATATAGCTTGTTCGTGTTTTCTGCTTTGTTTTTTCAAAAAAGACTAAGGGAAGCAAAAGAGATTTCTTATCGACATGTAACCGAGGTATTCTTATTTTTTTAAAATTCCCAAAATTTGTCTCTAAGCAGTAAATTTGTGATTTATTGGGTGAGATACCGCGATAGTTTTATGGACATAAAATTAATATTTTGTGCAAAAAATCGCTCAATTTTATTTCTGCAGACATTTCCTATTACAAACTTTTAAATATATTAGAATAAATGTAATTAAATATTGTGATGCATTTAAAAGGCTCATCACGAAAATAAACTGTAGATCTTAAACCCAAAAAGAACAAATCGTTTTTATATATATTGAAATAATAATATTCCATATCCAATCATTAATAGAAGCAATACTTATCAAACTAAGAAGTAGTACAAATCTAACGATGCTTAGACAAAGGATATAATCATTTTTTTAAAAAAAAAATCAGTAAAACACAGAAAGATCAAAATATGATCATGTAATAAATAATTTTAAGCTCTGAAGCATCTGAACTGGATACTGGTATGGCGAGTACATTTCTTAATCAGACTTTGAATTAAATCCCATTGTTGAGGTAGTAATTTAATTTGGTTAGCCAAAGCTAAAGACTCAGGTGGCCCAACCAGATCTTCATTTCCTGGTTGGTTTTCATTCGATCGATGATATTTATTTGATCTTAAACCATCGGAATTTATGGATACTTGAGAACTATTTGCGTCTGAAATTGAATGTGATGACTTAAGGCCACTTTTCAACGATTTAGAATATGTTTGAGACAAATATCCGAATAATAGTCTGTAGCATTCATCTGTGGCGGGAGAGGAATAATTGGATAAGGTTTGAGATACAAACAACAATTCGAGAACAGCTTGCATCAAACCCTTATCACTAAATGAGTCAACAGACCTGAAAGATCGAGTCAAATCCATCAACATATCAGCATATAAGGTTTGAAACACTCTTTTTATTAGTGGTTGTTGGCTCAACTGTCTTGCTCCCCTATCAAAATCTCCTTTATTCCGGGAGTTCATCAGATCGGTTTCAGTATCCGAAACCAAATCCAAAATTTCTGCATGAACAAATACCAAGAATAACAAGGCTTTGTTTACATATGGTAGAATATCTAAAATTTTATAATCAAAAAATCAAATCTTATAATACTGGAATAAATCTGGATAAATATACATTAAAAATTTTTTTTTTAAAAAAAAAGATGAATGTGGTAATTAATTATTTGTTGTGATGTCAATGGATTACATACCTGTAACTTCTTCTTGTGAGCTGGACCAACTAAATCCACCCATCAGAACCCCCCGTTTTATGATCAAGCCCAGGTGTTGGGATTTTTGCCAAGAATATTGGCTAAAGACTAATTCATCAAGTTTTCTGAATAGCTTCTCGAGTTTTGGAACATATAAAGCAAGGTTTATCGTGAGAATAGATTTTACAGTTTTCGAGTGTATCAGATCGGGGATAACTAGCATCCTGAATGCTTGCATATTACATAAAGTTGCCAAAACGCAAAAATTTTCCTATTTATCAAAATCATAATTGCAGATGTGCACATAGAGAAAATTAAGGATGAGGGGAAATAAAATCATAAATTTTATAATTTAGAAAGAAAATGGGGGTACTTATATGCATGTTAGCATTGATGTTGATAGATTTTTAAATACCTTAAGGTGGGTTCCGATTTCAACAGATGAATGTTGGCTTTTTAGGCCTTCGTTATACAACAGTACATTACTGTTAGATCCGGAATTTGAATTTGCTAAATTAGATTTACGACGTTTGTCGACAACTCCATGTATAGCAAGGAAATGCAAAGAATCCAAGAAGGAATGTATACTATCAAAGAAAACCAAACTAGTCCGGTTGTAAGACATGGCGTTTAGTTTGGAGGAAAATTTTTCAGAAGTTACAAATTCTGTTGAGGGTTGATATGACTGAGAAAATTTAGGCATATTGCTGGAGGATGTGCATATGGCCTCTATGGTTCCTAAAATAGATTGCTGGGCTCGTAGGTATAATGGTACTATATCTGTGTTAGCTATTGTTTTTGCAGCTCTTTCTGTCGCTTGGTCAGCCGCATTTGCAGAAGAAAGATCTAAATTTGAGCTTTTAGAGCTTTGTTGCTGACGTCTTTTGGGGACATAGAATTGGGGCCAATGTTCAGTTCCATATCTGAGTTTCCAAGTTTCTTGCAAGTGGAATGTTTTTGAATCTTAAATAAATTGTAAAAAATAGGGAAAAGTTTTCAAATTTAGAGTGTAAAATTTTTATAAAATGGAGATAATAAAGTGTGGCGGTGTTAAAAAAAGCGAGAAATATAATATAAAGTTTTTTATTGACGAACCTTCTTCCCAATATTCGCATAAAACGTACAAAAGTCCAGATTTTAGTTGTGATACCATAATCTGTAAAATATGGGATAGTTGAGGAGATATTTTCAGTGCAGAAATATCATTTGCAGACCCTACAACAGTGTCAACAATACCGGTCATAAAGTACCCTGTCAAAATAGTGTGTGTTTGGGGTAAGTTGGATTGGATTTTAGAGGCAAGGCTTTCAACTTTATCAGGGTTTTCATCGATGTCAATTAATTTGCCGTGATGTTCGGCAGGATCCTCAAAGTTCGAAAGTAGGACATCGGTCATTGAAATGGTTCTAATATTAGTATTGGGAATGAAATCACCAAGAGATTTAGATTCAAAATTATTTTTCTCGCTATCTGCGGATTTGGAATGCATAAACATAATTTTGAACAAATGGCTGCAGTACTCAAGAATCAAATTTTCAACAAGAGAAAGGGCGAATTTTCGTTTTGAATCGTCTTGGAAAGAATCCGAGTCCTAAAAATAAATAAAGTTGGTAGAAATTTAGAGATATGGAATCAAGTATAAAAGTAAATAATAGATTAAAAACAGAGGGGGAAGTAAAATCACAAGAAAATAAATACACTTACAGATGAGTATTTGTTGTCTATGTAAGCTTCGGCTAACCTCCAAAAATCGGGAATGCAGCGGACTAATGTGGTTGAGATACCTTTAATAGCGTTAAAGATAATTCTCCACTGAACGAATGCTTCATCACGAACAGTGGAATCAGAGTTATAATCGCTGATTCCTTGAGCATGCAAGGCTCTAAGAAGTTCCTCAGCTCTTCTGTTTTCCTTAGCTTCAATAGATTCCTCAACAGAAGCTGAGTGTAAAATAGGTTTAATGGAGAGAGAAAGATTTTTTTGTTTTTTTGATAAATTTTCATGAACTTCTTCCATCTGTTCAGATATCCACAAATATTGTTTTTTCAAATAAAAACCAACCGGATCCTCTTCGGGTTCCAAGTCGAGGTCATATAGGTGTCTGTTTTCGTATTGGTTTTTTTTTTTTTTTTTCAAAAAAAAGTTTGTGATATTTTAGTAGAATAAAATGGATTAAGGCTTAATCTTTTTAGAAAAATGGTAGATCAAAAAAAGAATAAAAAAGAAAGGGTGATAAAAAGACTACCTGATGACAACCTCTTGAGTGTCTAGAGGACGGTATGATTGGCTGAGATGTACGTAAAGAGCAGATCGAAGTTCAATAAGACTATTTTGAACCTCCTCCCAAACTTTATCGACAATAAAGTCAAGAGCAGTAGCTTGGCGCAAATCGGAACCAACCTGACCGCTGTTGAACTTTAATTGCCTTAACAAAATTTTACCCTTTTTATATTCGCGGACGGCAGAATCGAATTTATTCTGTGAGAAAAAAACGAATAGTAGTTATAATTTTAAGAAGGAGAATAGTAGCTAATTGAGATTCTTACCAAACGAGTAAGTTCGATTAGACTGTGAGGCAAATTAAAGAAGAATTTATATCTTCCCACAACACTTAGAGTACTTCGAATTTTATCAGCTTTATTCCGACGAGAAATAATTGGGTTATAAATCTTTTCAGCATTATCTGTGCATTTTTTGATGGCATCCTGGAATTTTTTAGTTCCATACTCTTGATCCTGTCCAAAACTATGAGTTTTCATTTCGTCGTATAATAAATCGATCTTATTCTTTGCTTCCACGAAACGCCCGAAATTATTCTTTACGAGAACTTTGAGAGCCTCTGAGCGGTGGGACATGGCTAGACGAAGAGCCTTTGCACCATGAATGAGATCGGAATAACTAGCATCCTTGTGGATAGCAAGTAAGAAATCAGTAGCAGAGAATTGTTTATGGCTGACGAAATATTTTCCACGCTGACTTAAATCTGAAGGATCAATTAGATCCCTGTTTTCAGCAAGAGCGCTGAGGAATTAAAAAGATGAAAGATTTTTAAAAGTGATACGCAATATAATTAAATGTAGAAAAAACTGAGGGGGAGGAGAGTATGATAGATTTGAATATGCGAAAATTAGCTATGGATAAAACTAAAGGGGGGAAGTACCTGTTTATTGAGGGTTTAAGGCCTAGGGGATCATAATCCTTGTATACGGGGGCATAAAAACGTTTGCTAGGAACTGGATCAGAGGAGTTATCTTCTTGATCAAGATCACGAGGAGGACTATCACCAGTATTTTTTGGAGCACCGGTGAAAGGATCTATAGCATTTCTGAGACTATCTTCAGCTTCCTGTTCGTAATTAAACTTTTCCTTTATTTCAATGTCTTCTATAACAGGGTTCTCGGGACGATCAAACTGGGAGGAGCCCCAAGAAGTTGCGTTGTATGATTCGATTCCATAGTAGTTGAGGACTTTGGAAACGAATAGTAAAGTTTTGGAAATGAAGATAAGAGTTAATGTATGAAATGATATTTATAAGGGGTGTGGGGACAAATCAAGAGAAAAAAAAAAAGTTACCCTCATGATCCTCGAATTTCATTTTATCCGGCATGATGAAAATACAATAGAAGAAGAGGGAGGGATAGCGATATCGATATCGATAGTGATGAGAACAGGATTGATAATTTATCTTTTAGTATGTTTTATGTTTAGATACTAAATATAGAAAAAAAAGATCGCAAATGATACGATAAAATTAAAGGCACGGGAAATTGACAAACAAAATAGAAATCAGATTGGACAAACAAATAATGCATGAAATGTAAGGGAATTAATTGGATAAAAGAAGCTAAACGGGAAGTTTGAACTTTTTGCCCTTAAGGACACGAGTAAAGTAAATATAAAAGAAATCGGCATAAAGAAGAGTCTGCACAATTCCAGCGAGCCAGGCAACCCAGTCAACATAGCCTTCGACGTAGTAACGATACACCCAGTTTAGCAAGTATAGGGCACGATAGCCACCCAGGGCGAAGATATAATGAGCAGTAATGGTATCTGCTTCGCCAGTTCTTTGGGTCTGGAACAATTGGGGCATTATGGCAACGGATTCAAGGTAGATTGAAAAAGACCATAACACGCCGATGACGGTGAGTTTATCGGGGAAGACAAAAGCGAAGATAGCAGCACCGATGAGTAAAAATTCGATTCGAAAAGTGTCTAGCGCAGCATCATAAGTGGATTTATAAGTATATCTCATGAGATAGACAGTATATGCAGTGGTTCCAATAAATATAATTTTCATGAGAGTATTGTAGACGGAAAAAAAGTTCGTGAAAATATTAACATATCTGGTCAGAAAAACGACTAGATACAAAATCTGAGACTTGAAAGAAATTCCTGTATAGAAAAAATAGAATATTTGAAATCGTGAGAAACCATGAAAAGTCAAACAATATATAGGGACAGGTAAATTTATAAAGTAAGATTATACCTGCACATGATTTAGTTTTGATGATCTTGGCTAAAAGGATTAATATAGAGGCAAGATGCAGTAAATCAGCAGATAATCTGAACAAATTCATCTTGGGTATTAGTCTATTTGATGGAAAAGTATACAGAGAACTTTTAGTACAGTGTCAACCTTCCAGAGGAAAATAGGGACTTAAAAAACGCTGTAAATGGAAGAAAAACAATAGTGCAAAGAAGCTAGCGGTCTGATATAGAAGTTTTGCTAAAAGATTCTCTACATAGATAAGTAAATAGACCTGACTCAACCTATAGACAATTACTGATCTCTCAATAGTGCTTTTATATATACTGGCAGAAATATTCATATATTAGCCATATCGAATACTAATTGGTCTTGGCCAACAAACACCAGCCATTTATTGCGCTTCACTGAAATACAGATTCCAGCATGCCCAATTAAATAAAAATGCATGGACCTATTGAAACAGCACGTAAATGAACCGTCAATAAATGCTGTTTAATAGGCGGATTGATATTGGTTCATGATCAGTAGATGATTCCCATAGAGTTTCCCAAAGGGCGATCCATCCTCATACGCCAATTTATCAAACCAGCGTGAATCCACTATCCTCATACGCCAATTTATCATGCCAGCGTGAATCCACTATCCTCATACGCCAATTCACCATGCCAGCGTGAATCCACTATCCTCATACGCCAATTCATCAAACCGGTGTAAATCCACTATCCTCATACGCCAACATTGATGCAGCCAGCAGTAGCCTAAAAAACACACTCTCCTACATGATTGGCTGTTCGCTCTTTTTTTGGAACTCTGCCTTATGTTATTTTTTGGCGAATAATGCGCTAGATCTATTTTGTAAACCGTTTTAGCGTTGACTCATTGGCCGTCTCTTTCCAGACAATTCAAATTCTCAACGAAGATCTCAGGCAAATAGCAGAAACCATTGTAAAAAAAAGAGTGATCGAGGTTAATAATTAATACTAAATTTGGGTTTTACATCTGGATTTTTACTGGATAAACATCTATAGCATAAAAAATACAGACCTTTATTCAGGCATACAGCGAATTGAATATTCTGATTGGAAATTTTCTTGAATGAAATTTGCCTATATGTATTCTTAGCTAATATGCCGCAATCCATGAAATTCCCTAGAATGGGTCCCTATGTTTCAAAATTTTGTATTTTTAGTACCATAGTCTCAGTGGTAAGAGGGGCTCTTTATTAACTTTCTTATTACAATTTGGTTCCAAATTTTGGTTTTTACCCCTTTCAGGGGCAATGGTGCAAAAAATGGCTTTCAATTTTCGCTCAATGTTGATATTAGTTTAATTTTATTTGTATACCATTGGGCCGATCATATTTTTGAGCCAATTAGAATATCAGATATACGCAAATAGGGGCAAGGCGCATAGTTGGGCCCGGAAAGGGTTAATTGCGATGGCTAATACCATTGCAAGCTTTTTTTTTTATTCATCGTCACTTTATACAGTAGATAGACGCATCGCTTAAACTATGAATGTCTAGTAGGGTCACGTAGCTCAAAAGTTAGCCAATCGTTTTCAATTCCTGGCTCCTAAAACAGAGGAGACTTGATGAAAGCGTGCTGATTCCAATACGATACCTGGGTGATTTGCAATGATCCGTATTGATGCTGGAAATGTACCCTTTTTATGTGAAGCTTGTCTGCCCGTACTTGTATAAGTGACCCAGCCTAGTTTTTAATGACGTTATCTTACAATAAAATTCCGTGATACAAAAAAAAAATAAAGTGACCCAACCTACTCTAGAAAAATCCTTTTGGAAAATATATAGAAATCAACTCTTTTTTCAAAACCTAATAGTAATACATCTCAAAGGAAAATCACTTGAAATATTCCCCTTCTTTGAAATAGACCAAAAAACCTACTTGCTGTGTTTTAAACCAGAATATTTTTCAACCATGTTTTTTAAATAATATCGACTATTTAGAATAATCAGACACACTTATACATAAATTAATGGTTTATATAAATTTTTTTGTACCCATATTATTTACCCTCTTTAAATTAAAGTGATTATAAAACAACTATCTACCACATATACTCTTTAATTAACTATAGATCCAACATCATCGTTATAATATGAAAAATTGTAAATAATAAACTACTAGTATCCAGGAGGAAAAAAAATATTTAAATGTTAATTTAATCCCAAAAATTGAGCTTTAAAGATTAACAAAATTTTTGTAATAAAGTGAAATTAATCTTTTTAAACTCGGAAAAATCTGAACTTGTTTTTACTTTATTTTTTAGTTAAAATTTATATCCACACAGCAAAATTATCAAAATCTTTATTTTTTTTTATGAATTTAATGTTTTAATCTGCATAAAACAAACATTCAGATAATTTTTTTCGCTTAGCTACTTTGATTTAATCCGAGAAAACAATATATCCTATTCTTAATTTACTTTTAACCTTGTTTTTAGTCATAGTTTAGTAGCAAGAAGCAATTGTGCTAAAAGTATGCAAAGGTTTTTTTGAAGACAATAAGTTTGAGTTCAGAAAGATTTAATTTTCATGAAAACTTTCCTTCAATAATGTATTGATATTTAAAAATGTTTTTATTCTATTTAAATCGGGCTTTTTTTTATAATCTTTTAGCTCCATTTTCAAGAAAATTATACAATTTTCGATTTTTTTATTTTTTACAGATTTATGAGTGCTGATTTTTTTAAAGTTTTGAAAGTACATACCATTAAATATATATTTAAAGCGGCTGTTATTATAAAAATTTTAAGAGCATAAATTTAGTATCTTTTTTATATATTTATATTTAATAAAGTTGCAACATCAACGATCATTCAAAAAATAAAAATGTGATTTGATTCTTCATATTTTGAATCAATAAAATTTGGCATAATTTTTTTTTTCGTGTTAAAATCGAAAATAAACTTCTATTTTAAAAGGGAGCACTTTTTTTTTTATATTGATAAAGCTATGGTCATAACTTTTAAAGCAAAAAAAAATCTTTGATGGTATCCCTATTTCTTTATCATTGATTTTTAAATGGCTGATCAATTAAGAATAAAATGAAATTATATGTTATATCTCTATAAATTCTGCTTTTTTTTATAAATGCATTATTTTCTTTATTTCCTTATGGTTTTATTTGTTTTTCATTTTTTGGATTTATGCTTCAATTTTAATGTCAAGATTATTTTTCAGAATGGAATTTCTTTTTTTTTTTATTCCTCCACTAGTTTTACCTTTTTTTCAATCAAAATTAGCTACAACTTCAAATTTGATGATATACTAATATATAATTCTAATTTCACTATAAAAAATTACCTTGTTAATGATACTAGGATCACTATAATTTATTAAATCTTAAAAACAGCAGAGTTTTTTGAAATATTTAATAATCTGAACCAAAAACCATTTCGACTTAAAGTCGTTTTTATTCCGTTTTTTTTTTAGTTATGGCGGTAATCAGCACTTTACGACATTAAATTTTTACACCTTTTTTCCTCAATTAAAATTTTATTTTATTTTTAAAATGTAAATTTAACATCTGAAATAGATTGTAAATAAATTAAAATATTGATGAAATATTTAAATAATATAAATCCAAATTTTCATTTTTATGAAATTCCAAAAAAAATTATGCGTAAATCAAATAGGAAAATTTTAATTTTAAAATTACCTCATAAATATCACTAAAGTAGAAATCGCATTATATATTTAAAGATAATATATTTAAAATTGATTTTCATAAGAACTCGAAAGATTTTTAGAAATACTAACAATTTTAACTATTATCTTCCGCCGGACTATTACAGTTTTTCAAATATCGAAAACAGGATACTAATTTAACAAAGGATATTTAAA
This sequence comes from Smittium mucronatum, assembly GCA_001953115.1. Taxonomy (NCBI): domain Eukaryota; kingdom Fungi; phylum Kickxellomycota; class Harpellomycetes; order Harpellales; family Legeriomycetaceae; genus Smittium; species Smittium mucronatum. The sequence continues at coordinate 3,229 of LSSL01002812.1, read as the reverse complement.
GTATTTGAGGTATTTTTTTTAATAAAAAATATTGGAATTAATTCTATTTAATCTGTATTTTTATGCGAATTGATTAGTATTATTATTTGCTAAACTACCCTATTTAACTATTTTAAGGTCGCATTATTTTCCATTTTAAAGTATCCAAATAAAGGGGAATTCATTCATAAATAAATTTGTATAACATATGAACAGGAAAAAAATTACTTGCTCAAGAATTTGAACTTTATTGGGCTTATGATTATGATATATATTTTCTAATTTTTCATAAAACATTGAATGATATCTTTTTTATAAGCAAAATTTGTATAATTTCTTTTTATTAAAATTGAGACCGATAAAAAATTCTTTTGAATACATTTAAAATTCAAAAAATTAATCAAATTTGAAGATTTGATATTTGTTTTAAATGCTTTAACGTGTTTTAGTTCAACACTAAATCTACTATTAATAAAAAAGGCGGTAGAAATCGTGATTGAAGTTGTTATAATTTTTATAATTATTAAACTTGACCTAAGTCATTTTTTAATTTTTTCAATAAAAAAAATAATCAAAATATGCATTGAAAATGCTATTCAAATCTTGAATCAAAAAGGTCATTATCAAGTGTAAATATTTCATTTTCGAAAAGTCCAATTTTCAGTCTTGAATGAGTTAACAACAGATTTGTCTGTGATTCAAGACTTTTGAAAATGGATCATTATTAATTTAAAAATGAAAAATCATCGCTTTTTTTTTTCAGAGTCGAAAGTTTTTCGAGAAATATTCAATATTTTTCTACTTGCTAGATATTTTTTAGATTCCAATTGTTGTATTTAAGGCGGGTTTGAACTCAGGCTCTTTATATTTAGAGATTCGAAAGGTTTTTTGAATAAAAGTATTATTTTTTTTAGCACAAAAATCACGAATCTCGCTTGAATAAATATATCGATAAATGTGAAATCGAATACTTTGATTATAAATACCACAAATTCAAAAAATATTTCTAAACTGTTACAAATAAAGGATATCAGTATTTCGGGCATCAATTCTGCCTAATTATATAATTCAGGTCATCTGTTGAACATTTCCCTCAAGACTTATTAAAAATTAGAATTTTTTACGTTTAAGCTCAACTTATCCGCGAAATTATATAACTAGCTATTCAAAGCATCCAAAAATGTAAAAAAATTAAACCGAAATCTATTATGAATTTCATTTATAAATGAAAATATAATATAAACCCTTGGGATCTGGGACTAGTCTTAGGTTTAATACATATGTATACATATCGCAATTCGTTCTACCCAATTAATAGACAGTCCGTCTGTAAATAGAATTTATTATAGTTAATGGCTATTTTGAGTTAGTGAAAATATTTTGGCGGAAATGAATAAATTAAATTATAAATTAATATAAAATTTATCTCTTTTTTTATTAATGACGATAAACGCAAACCAGTTAGTCTATACTAAAAATACAATAGGAAATAGTATGTTCATTCGGGATTTATTTTTCTATAATAAAAAAAAGAGTATATTTTAATAACAATTATTTTAAGCTCAACAAATCTATCAACTGTGATTTTCTAATCTCAGACAATCTAAAAATTTCTTTAGTGGTACTTTTAGATAAACTAGTTGACCCTAATTTATAGATATTAACGATTTGGTCATTATCATTATAAACAACTGTGATGAATCCATCAGCCAAATTCTCTTCATCTGCATTTGGATCCGCTAGCAAATACTGGTCGACGACACAAAATGTGGATGGCGACAGCAGCTGTGATACGAACAAACTGCTGTAATCCTTGGCGCTTGAATCCACTGTTATTGAACCCACTTCAGCATTGAAAGTTGCAACAGGAAGGTTCAATTTTAAAAGAGCTGATGTTAAAGCCACTATTGAAGCATCTAAAACCGAGCCATCAAAGTTTAAACAGACAATATCAGCATATAAGACCCATGATGCTTTTCCAGGTTCGATGCATAATTGCTCTAGATTAAACACTTGTTCGTTGAAAAGAGAGTTTATATGCTCACTGAGCACTTGCGCAGCATTCCCACGCTGCCCACCAGAATATTTGGTACTACTCGAAGAGCTCAGTTTAACGTTTGGCACTATAAAATTTGAAAGTTTAAAAAAGGGATAGTGTAACAATTACATTGCTGTAACGGTAGCTTTCTTTTTTTTTAAAAGAAATATTCAAATTACTGTATGAATCTTAAAGTAAGGATGAAATAATACCTAGAAACCCTTTATTCGGAGTTGAAAGCTTAGGTTCACATACTTCTGCTCTAATTCCACATACTACAGAAGTGTCTCCTATTCTAACGGTTGAAGATCCTTCTGCTGTTCCAATTCCGCCTATTGATTGATTTCCAAAAAAAAAAAAAAAAAGAGATGTTTCCAAGTCCTCCAATTTAGGATTTTGAGATAATAAACGAATAATTGATAAAGTAAAATAACCTGTAGTTAACTTGATCTTTCTAAATTCTGAAAGGAGTCTTCCATCCGTTCTTATTCCTTTGGAAAAAAATCTAGAGTGGAATTCTAAAGGATGAACCTTTTCAAACACTTTGGCTTCAAATAATCCTTCGCTCATAATTATATATACTTCCTTTTCTGAATATGATTTTTCTTAGCGATGGTTGAAATTCGATCCTTATTTCGATATGGAAGAACCTGAAGTATACTTTCAACTACAAATTAATCCTTTTTCCATTACCTCGTTTAAAAGATTCTTCAGCTGAGAAAAAAAATGTTGATTTGGTAAACTCAATTTTTTCCAAATTTACGGCTTTTATGATTGATGATTCGTCATAAAATCTAATGCTTTTTTTCCGTACCTGATTGGCAGTTTTTTTTTATGGAGCTTTATTGGTAATTGGGTGATATGCACTTTTTTCCAATATAACTCAAAGTAGAAAAATGCAAAATTTGTTTTTAATTTCGTGGTTTAGGGGCTTAATATTGTACTTTTCGAAGTACACTAGACCAAAATTTCAAACAGCGTTGTACTATTCTTGGTTAAAAATAGTGGATACAGCGCACAGCGATTCGGAAGACAGCGATTCCAGAGGAGGACCATCTAGAAACAGGAGGAACCGATCGTTTAGCACAGCTGAGGCATAGTCTAGTGCACAAGTCCAGCGTTCGACAGTCAGACGGATCTCAGCGTCTAACAGCTATTTGTAGGAGAGCCAATTCGATCATACCCACGTTTGGGTAGGAGCCTAATTTTATT
>LSSL01002811.1:0-17835 GCA_001953115.1 Smittium mucronatum | reverse complement strand
TGGATGCGCACGCTGGATCAAAAAATACTGCAATATTAGCGAAAAAGGTCAAACTGTTATCTCATTGGTCAATAGAAAAGCGAAAAATAATCGCAATAAAATTAACCAATGGGCGATTCAGAGGAACATCAGAAACAAAGGAAGCTGAATGATCTTACAGGCAATGCATCCAGAAGTAAGGCAAGGTCTCCAAGAAGTCGTAAAAATGAGAATGGGCAGTTTTTGGAATTCACAGAAACTAGCCAACATGAAAATAATCGTGGAAAAGTTCAAACTTTTTTGCCCCTGCTGCGGGAGAAAAACTCCAGAAACTACCGATCATATCTTAATTGAGTGCCCAAAATGGAAATCAGTTAGAAAAAATACAATTGGAAGATTTATAGCCGAATCAACCAGTAATAATCGGGAAAGGAGAATACTCTCATCCAATGAAGTTCGGTTGGAACTAGTTGGAAAACTCCTTGGGGGGAGTCTAAAAAATCTTTAAGCCAGCTTGGTGCTGGCGCAGCCGGACAGAATATTGAGTTGGAAACAGCTAAATTTTTGGATGGCATTCGTGTTGCTAGATTGACTATACTCGAAAGTATAAGTGAATCAACAGCCCCCTTGAACCAATGCCCAGTGGGTACGGAGCGCTAGAGCAACAGATGAGAGTGGGATGAAGTTTTAATTATTTTTTTCTTTTATTGTATTTTTACCCTTATTTTTTCTAGTATGTAAATATTATAAATAAATTAACTTTAAAAAAAATAGAAATGTATCCGAAAATTTATTTGAGAATTTTGTAACTAGTGGAAAAAGGATCGAATAATATGGATTCTAAAAATTAAATAGGCTTGGCGTAAAGCAGAAAGTAGCTGAAAAAACATTGAAATTAAATGGATACTTCGTAACTTTAAGAGGATTTATACAAAAATTAATAACCTAACTTAAAAATGGAAAAAAAATATGTCGTTTCGATTAAAAATTTAGAGCAAAATTAAAAAACCATGATGATTAATTTGGGTTGAAATGAGCTCTAAATAGATTATTATTCCTCAAAAATTAATACATCCACTACATTATGACTATAATAAAGGCTATCAAATCATTTTGGCTATCAATAATTCAGACTTATATTTAACTTTTAGTAATTATTAAAGAAGATTATCCCTTAAAATTATCTGTTTTCACTTATAAAAATCAAAATTTCATTTATTTTGCCATAATTATAACAAAAAAGGGTGTTTTTTAATCATATTAATTATTTTATGAAATAGTTAAAAGGAAGATTGGAAGGATTTTTTTTTAATTTTAATGCAAAAAAATTGATTAAAAACACAGCAATGGTGATAAATAAAGCAGAAATAAAATTTAAAAATATTATTGTCAGATAAAATTTCTGGTATCCCACTTCTAAAAAAATCTTATATTTTCTTAATATGATATCATATTTACAGAGAGTTATAAAGTATGATAGCTCAAGGATTTAGTTGATGCATAATAGAAAGTTATTTGAGTATCCGAAAAAAATTTATTGTAAAATGGGGATATATTTCAAAGGATAGGGATATTTTGAGAAAAATTAACTCTTTTTTCTATATAAAGTATCCGAATTGGAATGAAATTTTTTGGATTTTCGCTCTCTCAAAAAATAATTTTCTTGAAAAGTTTAAAAGAACTGTCAAGAATAAATAAAAAGACCGGAAGAAAGTTTTTATTATAGAGTGTATAGACTTTTCCAAAAATATATAAATGATTATTATGGATAATCGCCTAATTTGGTGAAAATATGCTATAACGAAATCCCCTTAAATCAGGAACAAAAAAAATAATTCAATTATTTTATAGGATCATGAGGCGAATATGAATATTATATAATAGTATCCATGACCCAGTCGTTTAAGTAGATATTATTAGGAATAAAAATTATCATAATTCATTATAGAGTTTGGGTTTTATGGCTAAAATTTTCTGGGATTTGAAATTCATATTTACTGAGAGATACACAAATAGCTAGATGGATTTAAATTATTTTTGAAACTTTTTTCTGATAAAAAAAAAGATTTATCGTTTATAACTTTTTATTAAAGGTAGATGGAACCGATTTATTAAATACTGTCATTTTCATAACAAAAAAAAAATAAAGTTCATCCAAGGGTGTTCCAAAAAAAAATCCAGCCTCTATAAACCAATAATCATCTTATTTCATCTTATTTATATTTATATAAATAGAAAATACAAAATAAAATTCAATTTTTAATAAGTATTATCAGATAGCTGAGATTTTTTTCAGAAAGATAATGAAGAATAATATTCATCGGTCAAAATTTGGCAATTAATGCATCCAAAAAACCGAATTTCAACATTATTTTATCAATCAAACACACAAAAAAGTTTAATGAGTTCTTGGCGATCACGATTAATTATTAAAATATCAACTCTATAGTTTTTATGAAACCATAATTTATTATAGACTTAATTTTTTTAAAAAAAAAATCGAAATAGTATCGAAAAAATTAATGTAAAAAATAAGTACTTAATATCGCTTTTAATGGTTACACCATGTAATAACTTTATTATCTTCATTTTTTTATTGGATATGTAACAATTTTCTCTTGTATAATCTATGCACAAGCAGAGATAGTTTTTTTTTGTTGATAGTATAAAGATATATAAGCCTGCTGTAATTAATTTTTATGTTCTAATTATAATGAGGGTATAATAATTTCTCACCTTTGAGGAATTATTAAACAAAAAATATTATTGTGTTTAATAAGAATAGTTGAGTTATTATTTAAATTCAGTAAATTGAGTGCAGGTGAGAGAGCTTTTTAAATAACAATCTCCAAATTTTTTTTAAAAATGCAAACCAATTTTCCAAAATTAAACGCTCATCTTCGGTAATCTCCAAACATCTCTTTTCTTATTATATTAAGTATATAAGTAAAATATATTAACAAATAAAATAATTTTGACCCAATATAATTGATAAGATATGTTACCAAAAAATAGCTATTTACTATTTTTTGTTCTTTCATCACAGCGAGCTGATGTAAGAGAATAAAATATAATATAATATAATAAATTCTGAATTGATAATATTATGAAGGATTTAATACCGATTATTAAATATTTTTTTAATGCATTTTTATTTTTCTACAAAAATATATGGGTTATGTAAAGCGAAATTAATAAAGGATTCATGTTTATATTTATTTTAAAAAAATATAACTATAAATTTTTTTTTCAAGTGGTAAAATCTTGAGTTTTGATTGTGGTTTAATTTATTTAGCTTTTAGTTGAATAAAAGATCTTGAATACGTGTTAAATAACTCATAATCCAATAAAAATGCTTGAAAATTAATAAAAAAGCTGGTGAATGATTTTTAACCAAAATAAAATGATATGTATTACAAAAATATTGGATATTTTTTTAATGGGACGTTTGTATTTTTTATTTAATAATAATATGAGTTCCGGATTTTTTTGCTTATTTATACACTATTTTTCATCAAAAAATCCTTCGTTTTAACTTATCCCTAATTTTAACTTTCATAAAACACCATATTTATCACCAAGTCCAATTAAATATCTCATGGTAAAGTCAATGAAATCGACAATTTTCGTGATTTAGGAATTTTTTTATGAATATTAAATTTTCAGAGAACGATGAATATGTTACTTTTTTAAAGGTGAGCCACATTTTTTTTTTGAAAATTTTAATTAAGACATAATATCAATATATGAAATAGCTTGGGTAACTTATATTAGTAAATAAACAGATTTGATCGCCACATAAAACTAAAAATGGCTACCTCTTTGTCTTTTCTTTTACTATCTTTTAAAAAAAAATTCTTCTTTTCCCCAAAACCCAAAACTCATAACTAGATTAAGAATATTGCCATTTATGGGATATATCAAAAAATAAATCCTAATGAATTTATTAAAAACTTTATATCCTTTATACACACATAAATAAATAGATCCTCGAAAAAAATGTACATAGTTATTAGTTAATACGATTTTATTTTTTTGGAATAACTAATTTTAAATAATAACAAAAAATAGGGTAAAAGTATTAGTAGTTTTAAAATATATTTCCTCTCAATTTGTTTAGCTTTTCATAGTAATTACATAACAGTTATTAATTTTTTACTGAATGGTTTAAATGATACCCTCAAATTACAAAATATCAGAACTATAACCCTGCTCAAGCTCGATATTTACATTTAAAAGTTTTTATTGTAGTTTTTAAGAAATATTTTCAATATTAGAGCCAAATAAAACCTTCTAATACAAATAAAATTAAAAATTCTAAAATATGCAATTAAAAAGTTATATCAATTTAGAAACAAAAAATAATATCATTTAATAATCTAGTTGTATGGATTTTATAATCACGATAGAAAATAAAATTATTGATTCGATATATTTTATTGAAAAATTTACATTATATTATCATAAGATTTTCATTTTTGTTTATATACCTTTTCCGAAATTTGATCAATAACTATAGGAATAGTTTCTTCATCTAAATTTATTTATCTACAGAAATTTTCATTTTTTGCTGTTAATTTCAAATGGATAACAATTTGAAATAAAATTGATTATGAGAAAGTGAGTCATTAGATAATTATCTTTAAAAGTTTTTTTAAAAGAATTAATGGTTTCGATAAAAATTTTATTTGTATTTTCTTTTCTGCTCGATAAAAAAAATAATCATAAACTTAGTTCGAATATCTTTCCTATTTAGAAATTTGATGATTTTTTTTGAAAAAATTCGCTCATATTTTAAAATTTTAAGTCGTTAAAATTAGAAAATCCCCAACGTTTTTAAACATAAGTTTTTATAACAACTCTTAAATCAATAAAAAATGGTTTTTTAAAAGTGATAACCTATTATATGATTAAAATTTTACGACCATTTTTACCCAAAGAAAACCAAAATTAAGAAAAAAATCATAAATAAAATTATTCATTTTTTGCATATCATGCTTTTTTTATTTACTTTAATATTATTTTAAAGTATAATACAAAAAATATTTTCATTTTGTGGGAAATAACTTTACAGCGTGTATCATTGAACCTAATTGGATTTATTCCGGTCTGAACATATATATTCTTGTTTAGGTTACAAGTGTAATTTTTTTCTTCCAAAAATTTAAAAAACATTCTCAATCCAATGCTTAATTATATAAAATTAAAACATCAATTAAACTATGCGAATTTCGTTAATTTATTTGATTCAACACTATTTATATTTGCATAAAACATCAAAAATATCAAAAAATTTAATTGGTATTGTTAAAATTAAAAAATTTAATAATTCTTTTATCAATAAAAAAAAATACAAAGGCAAAAAGATGAAAAAATATATCAATAACTATTAGGTATTTCTAATCTAACTAAAAAATCTTATAGTTTTAATAAAAGAAATTCAATTTTCCATTTCAATAAAAACCCCTCAATATGCTTATGATTATAATTAAAATTCATTTAAATTTTAAATATTTTGTCTTCTACATTTGTCTCAGTGTCATAACAAAATAAAAATTCAAAGTGAAATTCGGTTATCTAAAAATTCTCTGCCAGTCCAATTCTATATTAATGTCCAAGCAACATTCATCTTTATTGAAACTTTTCTACTAACACATCGAAGTGATTTATTAATATATCTAATGTATCAATAAAACTACACTGCTTTAAAGTAAAATAGTTTTAATTTACTTTTTTTTATTTTGTGGATAAATTTAAATTTTTCGGACTAATCATTTTAAATTTTATCAAAAGGGATAAACTATATAAGAAGATAAATTGATAAGTTATAATTTTTGACTTTTTTTGAACCCGAAAGCTTTTTTTTTGTAAGGATCTCATATCGGAGTTTAATAAGCTCAATATTATTCGAATAAAATATAAATTGAAGATAGGAGATACCAATTTTAGTTATATAATTTTGAATGAAATCTTGATAAAAAAAATTATTAAAAAATTCTAAAATTTAAAAATAGTCAGGAGAATTAATTTATAATTTGATCTACTTGTTTTTTTATTAAAAATCTACGATTTGATTATACTTAGGCATTTTCAAGATTTAAATTTGTGATAAGTAATAGATTATCCAAATTGATCTAAATATATCACACTAAATGAATATAAAAGAAAGAAAGTAACTATTAGTCAAGCTAACATTTATATTTAGTTTAATTGATAAATCACACCATTAATTTTATATTACTACTCATATAATCAGTAAACTTACAATTTGACTATTATTTTCTTAAAAAAAATTTCGTTAATTTTTTTTAATCTCAAATTTCGAAACATAGATGAAATTTAAAAGATAATATACATCTCATTTTAATAATAAAATTTGAAAAAAATTGGGGTTTTTATAGAAATTTTGAGGATAAAGATAGCCTGTGTAACGAAGAAAAGAAATTTTATATTCAGTAGAGAATAAATTCATCGAAATTAAAGATTATATGATAGAATAGAAATTTTTTAAATCTGCCAAAAAGATTATTATTTCCATGACTTTTTTTTATAGAAAAAAAAAATTAAAGTTACAGAAAATTCCCGGTGTTACAATTCGTATTAAAAAAAATACGTTTGGAAATTTTCCAAGTTATTAATCATACATTATTACTCGTTTTTAAATTGTTTTTGCAGCAAAAATAATTTTTTATAACAAAAAATCTCCAATTTATGAGTGATTTAGATATCTTTTCAAAGACTACTTAATTTTTAGCTACTAAAAAAATTATTTGGCCCAACTTTTATATCTGTACCAAAAATGGTTTAATATAAAAAAATATGTCATAAAAAAATGATTCTATGTTTTTAAGTTACTAATTTTCCTATCTATTATAGCAATAAAAATTTATGTAAGATTTGCTGAAATTATAAATAATCGCGTATATACACATTAAACAGAATCTGTAAACAATCAAATGTTATTATGCTAATTTTAATTTATTTTGGCTTTTGATAATATGTTATTATAAGGTCAATTTTGTATCAATAAAAATATTTTATTATATTTCTCAATAATTTTATTGACTATGATTTATTAATTTTATATAAAAAAGCTATGAATTTTAAAAAAATATATATATTTGATATTATGTGAAAAAATATTTTTTAAATAATTTGAGTGGTGAAAGAAATCGGTTAAATTTTATTTAAAATTTTTTAAATCAAATATTCCTTTAGGAATAGAAAATTATTTTTAAATAATAAATAAGTCTGAATTCGAAAAAAAATTTATTACTTATATCAAAGTTTCATACATATCTTCAAAATTTACAAAATTTCGAAGCAAAATAAAAAAAAATACTTCCACTCGCCCAAATATATTTTTTATAACCATACACCCATTATTTTTTTAAAAAGATACATAATTTATCGGATATTTTAAATCAAAAAACCAATAAATATAAATTTTTGGCTGATAAATTGTAAAATAATAAGAATTAAACCCAAATTGATATAAAATTTGATAGTTTAATGATCAATTTTTAAGTATTAATTTATTAAATTTAATAAAACTATTAAATATGAATATTAATAAAGAAAATTACTCTATTGCTTATAAAAAGTGTATTCTATATTTTATTGTTATGAATTTTCAATATTTATCGAAAAAAAAACATGCATAAACATATTTTCAAGCTAAAATTTATGAAAAAATTTCAAGCTGAAAACTTTTTTCTCTTATATTTTCAGATATGTATGTATTATAATTACATGGATAATTAAAATCCCGCTTTTAAAAACCAAAACATTTATATTGCTAAAATTATATCACTTTTTGATTCTATAGAAATAATAATTATTATATTTAAATATCATTATAAAACTTATATAATTTCGTATTTAATTATAATTCTCAAATATTATATTATATTATAATTTAATAATTTTCTTTTTTTTTATCAGAATAGATTATTTGATAAAAAAGACATGAATAATGTAAATTTATACATATTTTTTTAAATTGTACTAAATTTCCAATCGTGTCATTTAATTTTTTTTGTATCATTATTAATAGAAATTTTCCAATTTTAATGTATAGCACTATCCAAAATCGGCAATATAAATCATTTATATTTAAGATAAATATTTTATTAAGCACTTAATTAATTTCTTTTTGTGTATTAAATAATTATATCATGAAATAATTACAATCTCACATGGTTTTTTATTATTATAATTTTAGAAAATCTCTACCTACCAAAAAATAACAGATTTTTACATTTATAAATTATCAAATTAAATGCAGTTTAAATATCACTATTATAGAAGATATAAGGCGCATGGAAATCAGATTTTAAACATTTCGCTTACTTTTTTATATCGGATTTTTAAAATATGGTTATTAAATTAAATATTATCGAAACAAAATCAATTGTTTCGAATATTTGTAATTCTAATACATTTTCTCCTTCGAAAAAACCCAATAAAATTTTCATCTGAACAAAAGAAAATTATTATTAGATATAAAACTTAAGAATGGAAAAATTTTTGAGCTTGAAAGTTTATCCAAAGATAACTTTTATATCATGAAAATTTATTTGCTATTGTAATTTACTATTTAATGTAATTATTTTTCTATTTTAATAATAAAAAAAAATTGAAAAGTAAATTGGAAGCTATTTTCAATTTATTTATTTATTTATTTATGGATAACTATAAGCTAAAAAAATAGAGAGTTTTTCTTACTGATACTCGATGAAATCAGTTTGATCAGATTATAAAGAGACTGTTTTTTTCAAGAATCATTTGCTTAAGCATGTTTTTTTATGGTTTTATTTTTTTTAATTTCTGACTCTAATCATCCGGTTTTCTTAATAAAGACCCCATTGGAAATCTTTTTGATCAAAAACTCATTCCAATTTTTAAAAAATCCCATATCTCTAATTCTTATAGAAACGTAGTTTTTCGCATCACCTGCTAGCATTGTCGATTTAAAAATGCGGAAATTTGTCAAATCAAACGCAATATATATATATTTGTATATACTAAGAGAGACTCGCTGAGTATCTTTCATAGAGCTATAAATTGACTTTAAAATATCAAAACTGTCTTCAGATCAATTATTTCTCCTTTATCTATTTTTACTTGATGATTAAAAGTCGTGCTGTTTGAAATTTGAGATTAATTTTTTATAGAATCATAGTTTTGAGTATGGTATGGTATGATATGATTATGAATTCAAATTATCTATTTATTATTATTAATAAAAGCTCTAAATTTTTTATGTAGGATGATTTTACCTTTATACAAAATTATTTTCCCATTAATAATGGAAAATATTATCATGAATAGTGTAATCGATTGCAGTTTTTTTAAGAAAAATAAATATATAAAAGTCCAGTATTTTCGAATAAATAAATATTATTTATAGACACTTAAAATACCAGGAAAATAAATTCATATATTCCTTTCATATTAGAATTTAACTTTCTTTTAGCACAATAGCATTAACCATACTTAATAATAATTTTTATAAAAATTTAAATATAAAAATATTAGAAAAATCCCCTTTGGTTTTTTCGCAAATGGAACATTTTTTCATCTTGGAAAAGTCTCTATAATATATTGTAAAAAAATTCTGTATACTCTAGTATTAAGACTCTTTCTCTACGACCTTTAAATCATATCGACTGAGATAATAACTGCTCTTTTTTTATCAGAAAAATTTACTTTTAGAGGAGCAGCTTTAGTTGCACCAGCGATTGAGTTAACCTGATTATAAAAAAAAGAAGATAAATACTAAATTTCCTATCTATAATTTTAAATTTAAAAAATTGGATAATATGCATTTAAAGTATAAGTGGTTGTCTTTAAGTATGTATTTAAATCTTCTACTCTTTCTATTTAAAATTTTAATTATTTAAACCTCAAAATTGTAATATATATCTTTATATGCAGAATTATTAAACCTAGTTGTAAATTAAACATAGTTCTGGGCTTTCTTTGATTAAATGTAAACTTAAGGTTCTTATTCATTCATTACTACTGTTGCAGTCATTTATTAATTAAATGAAACCGTAGTTTATGTTTCATATTACATAATGGAGATTTTATATTTTTCGTTACTTCTAAACATCGATGCTTTTTTTAATATAAAGTAATGATTTGAATTTAAATTATTTTTTATCTTAATTTTTGATATATAACTTTTATTTACCAGAAATTTCGACTATAATTTTTTTCTCCCAAATACTTGAAAAAAAAGTTTCATATTTTCTATTCTGATTCTTCAAAAATAAAAATAAAAATATTCCAAAAATTAATTTATTTAAAATAATTTCTTCAGAGAATGGCGGAAATAATTTAAAAAAGATGAAATATTAGCGTCACCGCAATTCTAATAATTGATTTTTAACAGGTGATTTGTTTTCATTAATATTTAAATAAATCATTGCAATATAAAATCTAGAATTTTTTGGTATGTAAAAATGATGAGAAAAATAATTTAAATAAAGCTAGACTCTTTCTAGAAAATTTTGACATTTATGTTTAAAAAAATAGTTATTCTTAGATCTATCCTTTATAAAAAGCAAAATCACAATAAATATTATTATTGGTTTTGATATCTACTCCATTAAATACTGGTCTCAATTTGAAGGGAAAAAATAGCTAATATTAATTTTTTTATTGGATCACGTACAAGGTTATTAAGAAATAAACTCTTATACTTTAAATAAGCTAGATTTATCTAATGTATCATTTTAGGATTTTAATCGAGATTATAATAAGAAATTTTAATGACCTTAAACTTTAAACCACACTTATATCATTATAGCACTTATTCTGCTTTTCAGGTCGGTAAATTTACTAATCAATTTTTTTATTTTCCTTATAAGAGGTAAAATTTGATCACCTACTTATGTTAATATAAATGTAAAAAAAATTCTTATTACGAATACATAATTCTTTAAACGAGAAAATTGCAATAATTTCTTTAGTTTGCTAAAAATTTGAGCACATAAATTAATTGTAAATTTTATCAAAAAGTTACAGCTTTATAAAAAAATAAGCACCTCTCTTATTTACAAATAGCATATATAAACAAGGATATTAAAAAATCAAAAATATGTTATTCTTTATTAATGACCATAGTCAATTGAAATTTAGTGAAATTATCAAAAAATTATATAAAGCTATCGAAAACTGTTCGAGAAACCTAAAGACCTTAAATCTATTGGTGTTAGACCAATCTGGCTACATTTTTCTTTGTTGTTTGATAATTTTTTTTTCAAATTGTTAACAGATTTTTTTTTGAATCACGGAATTTTATTGTAAGATGACGTGATTAAAAACTATACTAAAAAAATATGAAAAAAAGAAAAAGACGTATAGAAAAGACTATTATCCTAACTGCAATAAGCTCCTCTGCCGGACTACCGGCTGCGTACCTACGGGAAAGGGGTTCAATCTACTAACAGAAAGACCTCCCCACCTGGAATTTCTTCAAGTAGGTGTTTAACTGAGGTTACAAGCAGTCATGAACTAAGCCCCTTTTCAATGAAAAACAGTTCATTGAAGCTACTGAGCTCCTAGTCAGAGCATAATTCTTACAGGATTAATAAAATTAGGCTCCTACCCAAACGTGGGATTGATCGACATGGCCCTCCTACAAATAGCTGTTAGACGCTGAGATCCGTCTGACTGTCGAACACTAGGATTTGTGCACTAGACTATATCTCAGCTGTGCTAAACGATCGGTTCCTCCTGTTTCGAGGTGGTCCTCCTCTGGAATCACTGTCCTCCGAATCGCTGTGCGCTATCTCCACTACTCCCAACCAAAAATAGTACAACGTGCGTGAAATTTTAGTCTATTGTACTTCAAAAAGTACACTATTAAGCCCCTAAACCACAAGGTATTTACTCTTAGGGGACTGGGTAGTCTTTTATTCATTTTATTTTAGCTTATATATTTACAATTTAAAACAAAAATTATCTACCAATAATGCAAAATGTGGCCAGATCTTCCTACCATCAATCGTTTTTGGGACTTTCGCTCAGAAGAACTGTTAAATTAAATCAATTCTTAAACCGAAAATTTCCTAATCTTTGTTGCTTTCAAATAAATATGAATTTTTTTTTAGTGATAAATTTCTTTATTGGAGTATAAAGTCCATAGAGTTTATATTGTATACCCAAATGCGAGATATGAAAGAATTTTGGCCTGAAATGGGCTAAAAAACTACAATGTATATAACAAGTAAAAAAAGATCTTTTCAAATAGATTTAATATTTTATAATACAAGTGGCCAATAAAAAAACACAGAATTTAAGTGTAGGCGGTGGGATTTCACTGATGAAACGCTAATGCATTAAATTTTAGAAATTTAGATGAAATTTCAGTGATTTGTGCTATTATCTGGTTTGTAGGTTTTATATTTTAGTGACGTGATTGTGCCACCCAATTTTCATATTTTTATAATTTAAAAAGGTTGAAATCGTAGTTATTATAGTAAGTGATAAAATCTACCAATAGAATTTATTTTTTTATGAAAAAAAACGAAAGTGTAATTTTGTTTATATATTTAAACACATACTCTTAGATTACTTTTTTTACTTTTCATAAATTTTATAAGCGAGTAAAACAGCTAGATGGGATTTGGTCTAATTACACGCAATTTTATAAGATTCCACACCTTTTCACTATCAAATTCGGAAAAAGTATGTTTCAATCGGGCATAGTCAAAATAGATCCAAAAAAAGTAAATTTCAATTGGGCACAGTGCATTTAAATTCAAAAAAAAGTGAAAATCAATTGAAAAAAAGCTCAATAGATTTCAGAATAAGTTAAATAAATTTTTGAAAAAATTAGATTCAAATTGGGAATATTAACTTTTTTTCTGGTATTAAACATATATACACAGATATACAATTTTTTCTGTAGAGCTAGTAAAAAAATTTGTATCAAATTAATAAAAACAAGGTTTTCTATATTAATTTTTAAAAAATATTAAAGGTGTTCTCTGGAATTCTCAATCTGAATTAAGAATTCGTATATATTATTTAATACGTATAAGAAAATTTAATCAAATAGAAACATTTTAATGCTAATAACTTCTGTAGAATTTTTGTTCTATTAAAAGTTAGAGTTTCGATCTAATTTTTACAGCACTAGTCAAAAAAAAATTAACACGAAAAAGTAAATCTATTTTAATTAAAATACATAGAGATTAAATACGCACTTAATAATATATAATGGATTGGTTCTGGTGTTTAAAGTCACTTTAGAGCAATATATATATATTATTTTAGAGGTTTTACAATAGGTGCATTATATGATTGTGAAATTATACACATTCTGCAAAAAAATCTTTAAACCTCTAATAACATCCATAAAATAAATTTCGCGTAACATTTTTCTCACTAGAAAACATCACTGAAGCCGAAAAATTTATGATAAATGCTACTAACAGGGGCTTAACAAGGAGGAAATACAAAAGAAATCACACTTCTGCTCGAGCTGAAATTATCAAATCCATCAGAAATGATGAATATTTTTATAAAATAAAAGAGTTTAAACAGGTCTCAATATCAGTAGCATACGGTTAGGTATATTCAAATATAAATAATACAAAAAAAAATAGGGGTTAATAGATTAGGATGTAAAAAAATAGAGGAAATACATTTAGATTACATAATATGATTTCTTGTAAATAATCCACCATACACTCTATAGGAATTGGCCATTTATATATATGTGTGATATGACTTAAGGGTTTCCCAGAAAACCATAAGTAGGCATTTAAATTTTAAAATTTTCACTACTAAATCAATTAACTTTGAACCAATGCGAATGAATACAGTAGAAAATAACAAAAAATGCAAAAATTACGTTACAATATTTCTCAGATATTCAATTGCAATGTAGAAGTCAACTTTGGTCTTCTGAAATTTGGTGAGAAACTGAATTTTAATAAGCAAAAATAAGGCGGGGCGATTAAGTGAACATGGTTTCTCACGTGGGTTTCACCCGAATACAATTTACCGGCATCAAATAATTAATTGATTTCTAATATTAAACTAGAATCAATAAATGCCAAATATTAATTACTGTATCACGAACGGATGTGTCAAGAAAGACTTTTCATGTAATCTCAATATTATAGTCTAATATGCTATAAATAGGCCGCCTAGGTCCAATTTTGGAAGGATTCAGTTTTTTTTTCGATGATTCCTTTTAAATAAAACAAAAAATTCAAATAAGAAAACAAATACCTAAGACCAATTTTAATAAATCCACATTGGGGCAAAAATTTTGCAGGAAAGTTCTTTATTTTCATTGATTATACTAATGTTAATATTTTTATTAGAACAACTAGGGGTAGGTTTAAAAAGTGTCAAAGGGTTATTTTTAAATTCGCAAAACTAAAGGGACCAAATTTACACATGATTAGAGGCGTTTCATCATCAGTAATTTTGAACATCAAAACAAAAAGAGATGCCTATAAAAGTAGTGACTGCAATGTATGGGTGGATGACCTAATTAAGGAAGAATTATTAATATGAATTTCACAAACAAGTATTTTTATAATATAGAAAATCCGATTTGAAACAAGAGGATAATTGAAGTTGTTAATCTTTATCCTGGAATAAAGCTTATATATTTGGGTCCTTATTATCCGATCTTAAACCTAATAGAAAAATCTTAGAGTGTTATTAAATCTGAAATAAAGAAAAAAATGTTTGAATAAACAAATTTACTTCAAGAGGGTAACCCAAATTACCAATGAAGACAGGTCTAATGGGCTACGAGGGTAATATAATCGTCAATATTGGAATCTATAACAGTAATAACACCAGATATATGCAGAAAGTTTATAATTAACATGAATACATTTTTTCTGACGCGACTGAATTTAGAGATATGCTAGTGGGGTCTTAAAAATTGCATTTTTTATATTAAAAATTCATTTTTACATTTTTTTAATTTGGTTATACTTTTTTGCCAAATAAAAATTTACATTCTCCGAATTAGATTACACTTTTTTACAAATAACAATTACTAATTCGTAATTGATAGTACATTTTCCGAATTGATTTTCACTTTTTTGAATTTAAATGAATTGTGTCCAATTTAAATTTAATTTATACGAATTTGATCTTACATTTTCTCAATTTGGTAGTGAAAATATGTACTTATTTTCGCTAAATAGACATATTTGGTTCAACTTGACTTTGAATTGAAACTAACCTATAATAATATATCGAAAATTAAATTTAAGTAAAATCACTGATGCAAAAATGAAGATAGGAATGTGATATTATTTAAAAAGTCTAATTTAAAAACAATAAAGTTCATCCCCTCAATATTAAAGTATTTTTTTAAAAAAAAAAATCGAATTTTAAATAAATCGTTTCAATTTTCACTCAAATTAAACTCCAAACGGAACACCTTTTTCCAACTAATAGTGAAAAAACTTATGTCGTATAATGAAATTAACTAACTCTTTCAGCTGAATAAAATTTAAACTAGCTTCCACAAGTGCTAATATACTACTCAATAAGAATACGATAACCTTCATTCCGACTCAGTTTGATATTATCTCAAGCGATTAATTACGATTAAAAAGCAAAAACAGATAACCCATGATTAGATTTTCTTTATTTTTTGCCTTTTTATTTGCATCAAAATATTTTTCAGCAAAGATAAGATAAAGTTTTTCTCATATCATCTCTTAATCTTTTGGCGTATTAATTTTGAAAGTTATTCTTCAGTGCACTAGCGATTATGGGAGCTAATGATTCTGTTATAAAGATATATAAACAAGATTAACTGAAAATCTTTTTGATCCCAAAATTTCTTTCTGAGACCAAAGCAATGATCCTAAATAGTGTAACAAATTTTCGACTCCTATCAGTTTTAATGGTCAGTCCAAATAAGAGGGCACGTCTTATCAAGATATATCGACACTATTAACCGTAAAGTATTATTATTTACAGGTGAGACTATATATATTTACAATAAAATTTTCTATTTAGTGGAAAGATTATTAATGGGAGATTTTTGTGTTCAAAGTATATTGCAATCTAGAAAATCATTTATCCGTAATTAGGTTTCGGGAGATTTGACCCGATATACATTTCGCCAAATCGACAAATCACCCAGCTACTATTGCTCAAAAAGTAAATTTATTGACATGGAGCTGTCCATGAATTAATTTTTTTTAGAGATTTTATTAATGGAATCATGAAATAGAATTTAAATAAAATCATTAAAGTTGAGTTTATATCTAAACCACAGAATATACCATTTTAGTATGTATTGCATATTTGCTGCTTTTCAATGTTTAATTTTGCGAAATCAAGCCTCATATAGGTTCTGATTATTTACAAATATTTAAAGTAAGAGCTAAAAAAATACTCTATACTTTTAGTAAGTCTAAAATAAGTTTTATTAAGGCAATTTCGGTTGATTTTACGTTTTAAAATAGTAAAAAAAATATAAGAATAGATAAAGATTTTATTCGATGGTTTTAAAAATGTGTTTATTTTTTATCCAAATCAAAAATTGGGTCTAAAAAGGTATTTGTCTTTTATTTGTAAAGTGAAAATAAAAATAAAAATGAGAAATCTGTCTATTACTTATATTTTAGTTGGGCTGAGTGTCTTTGGACCAAATGACAATTTGGTCAGATTAATTGGATGAAATTTATTTTGAACAAATGACTTTGGATGAAAAGTCATAGAGCCGATATCGATACAGTCTATTTACGGGCTAGTTTACCGCCAAGAAAATAAAATATGAGTTTTGGGGATAAAACTTTTCTACATTACTTTCAAATATTTTTTCTTTTTTTCTAAATAAGCTTTAATTGTGGGGAATTTCGATAGTATTGCGCCTTATAGTAAAACAAATAACTTTTTGCATCAGAGATTAAAGATACCTGGGACCATCTGATTTGAAAGATGAAAGCCCCTCGAACTTAGGAGAGCTAATTATCTATTCGAATCAGAAATACATAAAACCATTATAGGATAGGAATCCCGCTTAAATACATGTGGTTGAACGGGATCGTACATAATAGTGGTCCCAGGGCTTAGTATTTTCTCGTTCTTTAACACAATAGGGGTCGATCATATAAAAATGACTTTCATTTCTTGCTCAATTTTATGGAACCCTTTCCGGATCCTAATTAGTGCATCACTCCTATTTGTCATATTGGCTCTTTCTTCTCTGGTGAGCCATTTCTTGCCATTAACATGGTAGCATATATGGGAGATTCTCTTTGAGAGCGGACACTTATCCAAATAAATTTTTACCACTTTCCTAATTTGGAAATATGGTGCTAAGATAAAAAAAAAATAGTTATTGGGTAATTCAAAATATGAACTTTAGAGGATAATTTTCTATTGGTAGAATGTTGAAGTTTTATTAGAACCAGTATAATTTTTCTATAATTATTGGCCTGATTTTAAATAGATCCAAATGTAGCCAATGGATTGTACAGTAAAAAATATTCTGGTCTTGAAAAGAATCTCCCATATTATATGCTACCATGATTTTTGATAAAAAATCATTATTTTATTGGATAAATTGTTGAAATTGGCAAATTTATTTTTATAAATTTGCAAATCGGAGTACTTGAAATACATGTAGACGAAATAATTAATAGTTTCAATTGGTCTGTTTTCTCCAAATAACCAATAAAATACAAAAATTATTGGTCTAATGAAACATTGATGAAATGTGAAAGCCATTTTTGCGCCATCAGTCTTGAATGGGATAAATGGGAGATTCTTTCGAAGACCAGGCTTTTTTTTTACTGTGCATACTATTGGCTATACTTGAATTTATAAAAAAACCAGTCCAATAAAAAT
>LSSL01002807.1:0-36622 GCA_001953115.1 Smittium mucronatum | reverse complement strand
TCTTTTGAGGTTTTTCTGATTTTTTATTTGTTTACCTGAGCTTTTATGTGAAAAATCTTATTCCTTTATTAAATCATGTAACATAATTTCAATTTATGGAAATTATATAAATCAATTGATTTATACCCAGTATAATTTTATGGTTGCCAATTAAAATAATAAAACATATGTTTATTGATTAAAAGAAGCCTATTGTTATTTTTTTAAAAAAAGAATAAAGCTTGTCTCAGCTGAATTTTTCAAGCGAGCTAAAGAAAGAAATCAATAGTCTGTGCTATTCCACGGTATAAATGAGTTTGATATTAATTTATTTCTAGTAGAAGATTTATATCAATGTTAAAATTTTATTCTGATTAAACAGTAGCTTATTTATATGCAATATTTCAAATTTTAATAAGTGATATATTAACTTTTTGGTGTATAAACTAAAGAATAAATATAGTTTTATACAATGCATTATAGTAATATTCATACACATTGATATGATATTTTAAAAAAAAATTGCATAATAATTACTCTAGATTTTTTTACTTTTAAGGGGTTTGAAAAATAAAAATATTTGTATATATAATGTTTAAATTTAAGCTCAATTTTAATAAATATAGATTTAGATGTAGGTTCTATCAATATCATTTGATTGAATTAAAAAATAAAATACCTTCTATGTATATTAAATTATTTAAACTGAAGATTATAATTATAATAACATTAATAATAGCTTTATGGATATAATATTTAATGAATTATATCTTGATTTTGTTTAAAAAATTAAATAATAGATCAGATTGTAGAAGATATAATTACATGCCATATTTTTCAATATTACGTAATCTTATGTCTTTATCATCAAATTTTCATTTATAAAGCATATTTTCTGTTTTATCCGATTAAAATAAATATTTTTAAACAGTAGGCGTAATAAATATATAATAAATCCTTTTCATTATTTTGAAAGTGTTAATATCTCTAAAAATAGTTTTAGCCTTTTCTCATTAAAAAAATGAATTTGGCTCCAAACCATCATTTAAACCAAGTTAAAATTCGAAAACTATTACAATTTATTTTTTTGAAGTACACTTAATGGAAAAAATTTCTTGTAAAATAGATTAGAAAAAAACGAAAGTTAAATCTTATGATTTTTAGCTATAAAATGTTAAAAAAATCAGATACTAAAAAATTGATATTTTTTGTGATATTATTGCACCATTTTTTCTTGCTCTATTTAATCAAATTGCTGTTTAATTTAAAGTTGGCCAATGTATTAAATCTTTAGCTTTTTTATCCGTCTTTATTATACCTTTTTCCATAAATGGAAATTATGTTACACGATTTAATAAAAGAATAAGATTTTTCACATAATAGCTCATGTAAACAAATAAAAAATCAGAAAAGCTCAAAAGATCAGAAAATGTTTAAAAGATCAGATGCTTATTTAAAAAGCCTGAAATCCGTTTAAAAAAACATAGTTTATTATTTATCTATTAATGATATTTTCGATTCTTTTTGATGCCAGATTGCTTTATCTATAAAATTAATGGGCTAACACGACATTATATTCTGTTTCCGGTGATTTCTAGTTTTAGTCAATAGATTCCATAATTTTTATGCACCAAAAAAAAAAAAGCTTTGCACCCACATTACCAATTATAACCACCTAAACGAAAGCTCCTGACTGCTCTACTTGCTTGTTTGTTGGAACCGAGGGCATATGTCAATAAAAGCCACTTGTTTGGGGTCTTATCAGTAGTTATTTATTTGAACTTAATTTAATTGTCTTAATGTTTTAATTTATTTTTTACTATTTGTTAAGAGGAAAGAATAAATAAATTTTATTTTAAAAGGTTTTTGGTGCTTTGTTTTTTATCTTTTTTTATTCCTTCAAAAATTAGATAAGTTTTTCTACTTGTCATCATTAGTCTTTTTATACGTTTAATTCATTATAAACGAATATTTTACTAATAATAAC
Source organism: Smittium mucronatum (assembly GCA_001953115.1). Taxonomy (NCBI): domain Eukaryota; kingdom Fungi; phylum Kickxellomycota; class Harpellomycetes; order Harpellales; family Legeriomycetaceae; genus Smittium; species Smittium mucronatum. The sequence continues at coordinate 34,656 of LSSL01002807.1, read as the reverse complement.
GATCTAGACTGTATATCACTTATATTGAATTGCATGAGGCGAGGTAATGTGAATATACTGTTGATACTAAAGTTAATTATATATAATTTGATCAGCTTCTAGGTGCTGATAACACACCTTAGATGTATATGGGATTTTATTTTAGCTACATGCGGTTTAATTAACCCTTTAAAGTTTCATAATTGTGAAAGAGGCGAAAATTATAGCAAATTTTCAGCATTCAGAAAAACCCCAATTTGGTAACTTTGGAATAATTTATCATTATAGAAGTTATTAGATTAAATATAACCGTCAAATAAAAAGAATGCTTAAAATTTGTGTATAAATACGGAAGGTTTAAGGGATTTTATTGGCCAAAAAAAATTGTGTATAGCCGCATATTTTGTAAATAGTTGCCTAATTCTGTGTAAAAACACGTAGTTTTGTGTATAAATACTTTTGACCATTTAAATCATACATTTTATATACCAAAATAAAAAGACCCCTATTTCTTTTCGCAAATTTAATTTTGATTCGAACTAACTTATGATCTTTTGGCCACATTTAATTTAAGATTAAAACCAAAAATAAATTATCCAGTACAAATAATTATAACGAATCTAAATTATACCTATAAAGCATATCCATTAATATTAAAAACCAATGATATAATAGTTTAATAGTTTAGCTGGAGGGAAATAAAAATCCAAAGTGATTATAAATTATGCTGGTTTAATATATGCTTGTGAAAAGGTTTTATCCAATGCATGTACGATTTTTATTTCTCTTATCCCTTTCAGGGCCGATGATGCAAAAATTGGCTGTCTTTATATGCTCAATGTTGTCTTAGATAATAATTAATGTATATTATTGGATAAATCAAGAAACCTATCCAATTGAAATAGTTAATATACACAAATCGGAGCAAGGCAAGAGCTTGGGCCCTGAAAGGGTTATTAAGCTCTTCTAAATTTGGGAAAATAACTATAGTGCTCATTATTTCCAACCAAGTTTATTTATATTTCGAACTATTCGCCCATTTTTTGAAATGGGGATTCAACTGGATAAATTTTTCAAATAAAATTGATTTTGCGAAAGTAATACAATATTACTAAAAGAGTAAGTTATCAATTAAATGCAAATCTAATTAAGATATAACAAAGAAATAAAGAAATAAGTACCTTCTATTATTTAAAAATCCCATATATCTAAATAAGGACATTAGAAAATTACGAATGGTACTATTTTTCAGATTAATGCTGTAATTGCTTAAAGTTGGGGTAATTAATGAGTACTATCGAATTTATTTAATTCTCCAACAAAACATTTTTAATCCTCGATATTAACTAATAAATATGTGCAAAATTATTTTTGGTGGTTTATTTTCATATAGGGGATAAATTCAATAAAGTCTATTAATGTTTGATTTTGATAACACAATTCAATTCAATTTTATTTAATTTGATTCGATTACATTTGTTGGCCTTAAAAAAATTGAACACAAATAATTGGGTATAATTAAAATATTAAATGGTTTTTCAATATTTCAAACGGCTAAATTTTTCTTTTATAACTTTATATTATCCAATTAATATACTCTTAAATAAATCAGGTCAAACCCAAATAAGGGCCAAGATCGCCAGTTGAGAGTCAAAGTTACTAAGGGATCAATTTAAGAACTAAACATAGATTTACTTGAATGAAAATACCTATTTAATAGGCCGCATATTGAGATACTGTCTATATTTTTTTGTTTAATTACCAGGATATTTATCGATGGTGTATAAAAAAATCATTATAGAGGAGCCTGACTCCGGAACTAGCCTGAGAAACTTTGCCCTCTTAAAATTTAGGGATATATTTACATCACGAAAGGACATTTTTGATGCTATTAAAGATGGTTCCATAACGATTAATGAAAAGAGTAGCCCCGATAATCAAAGTTTAAAAAATGGAGATGAAGTCATTTGTAATTTTAGAAAGGATTTAAAGATAAAGAAGAATCTATTGAATTTAGGTGTGAGGCTTATTCATGAGGGTCCCCTTAAATTCTATTCGCACTATTCACAAGAATCCAATATTCCCTGTTCTCATAAGGAAAAAAATCAATATCTAGTATTGTGGAAACCAGTGGGACTTTCGATAACCGAGATTCAAAAATCCGCACAATTCTTCTCTTCTCATTTCAACCCTGATATTCCTTCAAAGGAAGATAACAGAGATTTACAAATTCCAGATTTAGATTCTGCTAAATTTTTACAGGATTTTATAAAGAATTCCCTAGTCGATAGATGCAAAAACAACGATGGCGGCTTCGTGGTTGTCAATCAAATAGAAAAGGCCGCTAGTGGTTTGGTATGTATTTATTTTAATTTTTTATTCTCTTGAATAATGTTCTTGTAGATGTTTACACCAGATTTGTGCAAAAAATAGGTATTGGTTATATGTGGTAGAAAGTATGCTGAAATCTTTCAAGGGTTGATAAATGAAGGGAAATTGATTTTTGAATATTCTTGCTTGTGTCATGGGGATATAAATAAGCTAATAAGCTCAAATTTTGAACCCATAAAAGACTCTTCGAACTTATTTGCTCAGAATCCTATTCTGATATCTTCCAAAGAGTAAAAGTTTATTTATTAATTCTAAAATATCACTAATATTGTTTTTTTATCTTATTCAAACATTTAATATGATTTTGCGTTTCAGAAATGAAATGATAGATTGGGAGATAAGTGTTGGTCTTGATAAGGATATTCATAAATATCTTGAAATCGAAATTGTTAAAGTTTCATCAAGTTTACACTCCGGAAAAATTAGCTGTATCAATATCATTTCAAAAAAATCCTGTGCCGGTGGATTGATAATTCGGAAGTATTTATACAATTATGAATATCCCGTTATAGGAAATAGCAAACTCACAAAAAAGCTGAAAAATTGCTCAGATAAGGGTTTATTTTTGACTCTTTTTAGAATTAGTTTTTTGGAGTATGGGATCCTTGGGTTGGAAAATCCAGAATTCGTCTGTGAAATTCCATCAAAATTCTCAAAAACTATTGTTCGAGAAGAGTCTTTTTTCAACAGAAAATTAGAGGAAAGCCGGAAGGAATTTGAAAATTCTATAGTGGGCTATCCTGAGAACGATTCCCACACTTTTCATGATTTCGATCCCGTTCATAAAAAACCTCTAGCTTACATATCAGAGCAAAAAGTAAAGCCAGCGTGTGAATTTTTTTTTTTTTTTTTGGATGTTTTCTGCTCTCTATAGAGAGTATAAGAAAGCAAAATAAAACATTTTCTAAAACATTAATAATCATTATTGGTTTTTTTTAGGAATTCTGCGGGTTTAAATTTCATCTCAACGAAGAGGTTTTGATACCAAGAAAAAGCACAGAAATCCTGGTTAGAACTTCAAACCAGATATTATCTCATTTCAGGAATAGTGAGATCTCACCCAACTATAAGGATATCAACGCTGTCAACCATGCCGAAAAAACTAGGATATTAGATTTGGGAACTGGAAGTGGATGTATTTTAATATCTATAATAAAAATGAACAGAGAATCCATGAACATCGCTGGTACTGGAATTGATATCAGTAACAAGGCTCTTGAAATATCTGAAAAAAATTCTGATGATCTGGGTGTTAAAGAGCTCACTAATTTCATAAAATGCGATTTTTCTAATCTATTAAATATTACAGAGTTGATAAAATCTGGACCTTTTGACCTAGTTGTTTGTAACCCGCCATACATTTCAATTGAAAAAAAATCCAAAATGAATCTATCTTCCCAAATATATGAACCATCGGTGGCTCTTTACGCAGATGATGGTGGTTATGAATATTATCAACAGATCTACTCAAGCCTTAATAGTTCACAGTATGAACAACCCTCATCCAGATTATTAACTGAAGGTTCAGTTTTATTATTCGAAGTGGGTAAAGGCATGGCAGATGAGGTAATTAATATATTCAAAGGTTGGAACGTTGTATTGAAACGTAATGACCATCAGGGGAATGTGAGATGCGTTGGTTTTTCAAAGTTCAAGTATAGATTCAATCTTTCTGATGCAGTTGATTAATATATTTTTTTACCTGAATCACTTAGATATATATAACTTTAACAAATTTCTAGACAGAATATTATCAATTTTCTTATTTTTTCATTTATGTAAAATATTCAATAGTATTCCCATGCAGTTAATAAATAAAAAAACTTTTTTATTTGAATTAATTAAACGCTATTTTCATAGAAACTTGAAAGGAGAAAAACGAGTATACCATAATAAAAGAAATACATATAGAATCCAAAAAATTATTTAATATGAATGAATCGTTTTTTAATTATAAATTTAAACGAATTTAGGCTTATGTAGAACCATTATATCTTTGACGAGTTAATAGATGTGCGTCATTTTTTCTTGAGGCTTTCTTCGCTAAATCTGGATCAACTGATATATGAAACAGCTTCCCAGAACCTAATCCCCCCCTATCAAGATTTGAGGAAACGGATATTGGATGGATATTCCCACTTTGTGAATTTCCAAGACTTTTTCCCTTTTTCCATCCCATTTTTGAAAGCATGGTATATCCTTTATTATCAGAACTCAAATGTGTGTTTAGTCCTTCTTGATTCGAATGGCCATAATTATTGTCAAAATTAACGGCAATATCCGGAGAAGATGTATATGAACTGATTGGAGATTCTAGTTGGATGGATACTCCTGAGTTGTAGTTTCTGCGGGCCTGGGCACGATCTATATATCGAGAAGAGACGGATTTTCCAGTAGATTTGATATTTTTTGATTTATTATTGGTCTTGTATTTGTTTTTTAGTCTGAACAATTCTTCCCTCCTGTTTAATTCGGTTGAAAAGCTGGTAGCTTTTTCAGAGATTTTTTGTGGCTCATCACTGAAATCATCACCGAAAATGATGGGTTCACTGGAGATCATTTGTGACTTGCTGGATAAATCAGAATTTTTGGAAAGCGAGCAATCGGAACATGGTAAATCAGAATGCATATGAACTTTGAATGCGTTATTTCCTATTGTTATTATATCCATATGAAGTAGGCTGTGAGGCTTGCTGGACCTTTTTGTGTCTGAAATTCTATGCTCGTTCAAATATGTCCCTAATGTGGAACCACAATCTACGATATAAAACCCGGTATTTGCTTCGTCATCTAAATTAATACATGAAAAATATTGCGGCACATGTAAGTATCTAGCTAAATTTCGCTAATAAGTGTACTTCATAATTTTTTTTCTATAATTAAAAGACCTAGAAGGATTGGCGAATTTTCTTTCTCATAGCCCATTTCTCCCTCTTCTAAAGAAGAATATGAGTCGTTGGTATCGGAAAGGCGACGCCTTTTATTAGAATAATTTCGATGCTGATGACTTATTTGGGAGCGATCAGAAGAGGTATTATCGTTATCATATTCAGTTTCACGAATATGATTGTCTGAAAAATTATGAGAATAATCTACGTTGCTTTTCTTCATTACTAGAGAATCTACTGATGAGTTGAAAAAAAAAAGAAAATGAGAGATGGAAATATTGGAATATTAAAAAATGTAGAAAATACAAAACTACTATCAAAAAGAGATGATATTTGAAAAGGTGGTTTATTTTTACCCGAACTTTTAGAAAGAGTGATATTTTCATCAGCGCCAAAAGAGTTTATATCTCTGATATCATTCACTGAATAAAGCCCTTTATTATTATTATGCTTTTTTTTAAATGTTTTGCTAAAATCTGAAGCTTTAGAATTTGAAACTTTGTTTATAACTATAATTTCTTTATCGTCTGAATGGGAATAATTGGAAGAGTGCTGCGAGAATTCAGGATTGATGTACTTGTACTTATATTTAAAGCCATCATTGTAGGAATTCTCAGAATCGTTAAAAGTGTTTAGGTGGTAATCAGCTTCAGAACGGTAATGGAAGTCATTCTTGGATTTAGATTTAGATTTATTTCTGGAGTGAGTTTTTGAAGCTTTTTTATCGTAGAATATATGGGCATGAAACTTGGAGGTGTTTATATCATTAATTCTGAAATAGTTATTTAAAGATGTGTTTTTTTCTCTTCCAAAATAAAGCTCGTTATTTACAACGTCAATGACGCTTCCTACATCTAAAGCCTCAGAATTTATCACCACTAGTCTTAAAAAATTCTCAGATTTTTGAGATTTTTGCTCATTTGTATTGTCGACCTTTTCTAAAATGGGACCTTCGAGTGGAATGTACACCTGAGTATTCTCATCAAAATATGAATAAGAGTTTTCTTTTACATCAAACCATACACCTGTGTCTTTATTGAAATAGAATTGTGGGTCAGAAGAAGAGTAAAACCCATCAGGTACATTGTTTGTGGAATAATAATTAAATTCAGTGTTATCGCCATCTTCATTTATAGCTTTCTTTTCGTCTGGATATATAATTTCCGATAGTCGGGCTAAATTTGTTATCTCGTTGATCAATTCTTCGTGATGATTTTGTATGGTTGACTCGATATTGTTTTGGGTTGAATCCATTATACAAAATTTTAGAGCTTTAGTAAGCTTTCTCGATTTCGGTTTATGTTTCGATATATAACTTCTTTTTTCCCCCTTTTTATTTTTTTCTTTCATAAACTCCTATTCGCTTCTATCTGATACATATCAATCATTTTCATTTTTCAATTACAGCATTTAACCTATTGGAAATATTGCCATTGGACCAATAACAGAAATAACTGTATAATTCACTAATATAGAGAATTAGTTTTTATTATTGGATACTGAATTCCAATATTACCCGTTTTTGAATACTATTTTAACTCTTTAATGGTCAACTAACTTATGTGAAAAATCATTAGCCAATAATAATATCGATACAATGCATATACAGATATATTTGCATTCTATTAGCTATTTTATTTTTATTGTCGAATGGAGTTCTTTCATTATATCACATCAAAAATTACATATCGTTCTGAAAGTTATTGAATTAAGTATAAAAGTGAATTAGAAGGTTATGGTCTAATTTGCTAAACTTTTATTGCAAATCGGTAACCAGTAATAGATTTTAACCTAACGAAGGCTAATAACAACAAATCAATCCAATTGAAATAACAGAAATGTAATATGTGGTAGAGAGCTGAGATTGGGCACCGAAAAGACTAGAGATTCGAAATTGCAAAATAGTCTTCACAAAAATCATGAAATTCCCGTTAAAAAAAAACTGAAATCCAGAAATCAACTTGTATAAAAAGCAAAATTTAGTGTTTTTAATATGACTGATCGGAAAAACGAAGATATTCACCATTTGCCATTCTATATACAACACGATGGAGACTGCAATACGGAAAGTTATTTTAAGGTATCTAATTCTGATAGCCCAGATGAAAAGAGTAATAAATAATGGTTCATTAATTTCTTCTAATAGATTTTAGTTAAGCTCTTCTAATTTATATTCTACCGAAACTAATAATCCTTTATATTGGTTCTCAGATTTTTTTTATTGCAAGAGTCATTTAATTTTTATATTTTTAAAAAACATGTTTTTTAATTATAGTTTATCAATCCTCTTTTCGTGGTCATCTGATTAAGGGGATTAAGGTCGATATACCTGAAGGCTATAAAGGCATACATCACTGAATACTACTTTGAAACATGGAGGTTGAATTTCGAAAAAAAAATAAAACATTTCACTATTTTTTAGGAATAATAATTGAAGATGAATTGAAGATATCGGAAGAATTTCAAGAAAATATCGATATGGAAAATATGTCGATTGGAAAGGATGGCATTGAATCTCCTAAATGGGTAGTAAAACAAAATATAAAAGATTGGATTGAATGGGCTCCTGAAATTGAGCCTAATGGCCAGGATCCCAGTATATCTGCTCTAAGCTGGTTAAAACTAGCCGAATTGGTTTGTTAAATTTAAATAGACTTTTAATTAAAATTCCATAATATCTTTATCTAAAATAGCTCTTTCTATTAGATAAACCGGGAAATTTAAAAATTTAGAATAAAAGTTATTTGGTACCCCGAGGAAATCTTAGATATCCCTTAATTTTTCTTATACTGGGACAGACTCTAGTATATTCTTTTATTTTATAAACTTTGACTTGAATCTTTTTCAATATTTCCCTCTATATTTATCATCTTTTTATTTTTCACATATTGTTTCCTTTTTTTTGATAAACAAGTTGTATTTATGATTAGTCAAGTGTTTTTGGGAATTCAAATAATTCCGAGGGGTTATCGAGACGATTGCCAACTCTTTTAATTTAAATGAATTGGGAGTTCCGATATATTTTCGATGTTACTATGCAATTTATAAAGCTTCTTATTTCAATGAAAGATTTATCTAAATTGTGAAAGAAAATTAAAATATCCTACCAAATTATGATATCTTTTCTATTAATTATTTTGCGATAATTCTAATCTAACTGATTTATATAAAATATCTGTCGCCATTTCCATTTTGATACTGGATTGGAAGATTATTCGATTTATTGGGGGAATTCTGTGCATTTCGATAAACGAAACCCCTCTTATATATTTGAAAATCAACTTTCTGGTTCATACATTTATTACTTGATGATCAATGTTTTAGATAGAACATTATTATAATTGGTGGTTAAATGGCTAGCTGATATATAAACTGTCAATTTGAATCAAAATCTACCGTTTTGTCTTAAACCTGTCAATTTAGCCAAAATCAAATCAAATGATTATAAGCTGCATTGATTTAGGTGCAATAAAATCAAAATTTTATACTTTGTATCAATCTTGACGCAATAAAATCAAATTATGATATCCAATAATTAAAACCCGTCAAATGTGGAAAATATAACGTTAAATTGTAAAATCGAATCAAATTTGATTCAAATTGTGTTAATAAAAATCAAACGCTAATTTATGTTTCAAATTAAGTAAAAAACAAACAAACAATTTAGTACACACGCGTAAATTCTCAATCAAATTTAGTAAAAAAATGTTTTAACCCTCCCAGATCCAAATCTGTGCATACTCCTATTTGTGTCTAATAAAACTTTCAATTGGTCCAATTACTTGATTTATCCAATAAAGTATAAATACTATTTCTTTATAGATAGCATCGAATAAAAAATGAATGTTATTCTACCACCATCAGTTCTGAAAGAGTTAAACTTGATAAAATAAATGAAATAACAAGTACTTAACATTCAAATTTACACAAGGTTACATTCCTTTAAACCTAATATTTTTCCTATAACCACACAGAAGTGGGATAAAATAGCCTCTTTTTAGAGAATTTCTGAAATAAAAATCAAAAATTCTTAATTTTTGTATAATTCGGGAATCAATTTATACATAAGACGATATCAAATAACCCTCAAACCCCAATAGTTTTCAACAAATTCAAAATTTTCATTTTGGTTTTAAGAAATATATCAGTCCTGTCAGGATCAAATTTGACCAAATAGCTGGGGTATAAAATTGTCTAAAAAATGGATAATTTTATCTTTTTTTATTTTAATTGGCCAATATTATTTATTTTTCAATTCAAATTGGAGCATTTTTATTTCATTTTTTTACTGAATTTGATTTAAAATTTACGCATTTATACCTAACTTCATTTTTTTTTACTTAATTTGACACATAAATTAGCGTTTGATTTTTATTAACACAATTTGTTTCAAATTTGTTTAATTTTATTCTTTTTCAATCAAATTTGATTCGATTTTATTTTTTAAAGAAAATATAATATATATAATTATCCTATAGATATTATAATGTAAAAATACGTCTAATTGAGCTCAAAAAATTAGTGAGCTGTTACAATACCCCTTTATTTTATTATTATTTTAACTTTGCCGATTTTTTTTCCACCAAAAATACTCATCAAAATCGCAGCTAATAATTATAAATAAGTTTTGGCGCTAAAAATATGCGAAAGTCGAATATATATTAAAAAAATAAACCTTTTATCCTTGTAAAATAAATTTATAATATGCTCTTAACTAAGAAGAAATACAAGAAAAAAGTATGAGAATTATTAGATAACCCGTAAACTTAGACTTTTTGAATCTCTGGAAAAGAAATCATCGAAAAAAAAAACTTAAAAGTTCAAATTAGACAGTGCATTACTGCGATAACAGGTATTAACTGATCTTATATCTTTTCTCAAATCTTCGGAATATTTTAATTCAAAAAATTCAAAAATTTTAAAATTCTCGCAATTTCAAATTTCATTAGAACAGAGGGGGTTGATATTTAATGAAAAATATTGTAATTGAACGAGGCCAAAAATAAACAACCAAATATAAATTTTGTATCTGGTTTTGATATTTTAGGATCAAATTTATCCACTATTTTATTTTGAGATGCCTATCATTTTAATTAGCTATTATTGGTCTAATACCTTTTTTGAACTTGGTATTTTATCAAATAAAATTCAGCAATAATTATGCGATTAATTTTAAAATATATAATGTAAAGTAGAAATAATCATTATTCACTTTTGGTAATTTCTCTATATAGAAATTTATATGTTGACCCAACAATATTATGCCTTTATTAAAATTACTGTTTATTGGATCATAGAAGTGAAAAATAAAAATAATTTCACAATTCGGCTCAGAAAGTTGAAAATAGCAAAAAAAATATAGAAACATTCTAAATAACGGTTAAATTGTGCTTATTTTTTTTTTAAAAAAAAGCACTAAAAACTAACAATAAAACTACTTCTGTATCGAAAGATAATATTCAGAAATATCTAAATTGTAATTTGAGTAAGTAAAAGTTTATTTCTTAATTTTAGTATTGTTAATTCTTTTCTTTTTCGATTGCGGTTAGATTGAATTAGTATTTGCGTTCGCGTTTAGTATGGCACATCTACATTTTTTTAATATATTAAGATCAAATATGTTAAAAATTATTCTTTTTTATTTAATTTTTGTCTGAATAGACTGATTTTTAACTTAATAGCACATCCTTCGGTGTTTCTTTTTTCACAAAATATTACACATATAGTTTCAAGAATAGATATCACGAAATTTTATTAATTTATTTAAAAATATAGTTGTTCGAAATTTTCTTTTGTTTTTTTATAAACACTTTTATTTAAAAGTCTATCATTGTTTTTCAAAAAACTTTACCTTAATTCATATATATTTAAACTGAATCTGGGATAAAATCTGTATTTTTCATTGTATTTTATAATTTTTTATTGTTTATTTGTTGTATTGAATTGATTTTGAAATAAAGCTATTTTTTTGTCGAAAATGTAAAACATTTCTTGTTTTTAAATTTATCAAGTTATTTATCTTCAATATATAATATTTATTTAACTTTTTAATGGGTAATCAATAAAAAGTCTAAAAACACAAAATAAAAATTAAATTTTAACAGGAATAGAATTTTAAGAATAAATTTGAATGTCAATGAAGTTTTAAAGTCACTAAAAAAAACTAAATATCTCACAAATGCATTTTCAAAGGAAAAAGTAGTGGCAATCACAATAACAAACACATACGCAAAATAAATCGAAAGCCCAACAGAAATCACAAAATTATTCGCGATATCATTTTCAAACTATAAACTATTAGCGATTTTATTTAAAAAATAAATAAAAGCAAAAAATACACAAACCCAACTTAAATTAATATATATATTGCCACTTAAAAAATATTTTAAGTTCGCGAATTTTATCGCTTTCGGCATATTTTTCTTTTTATTCTTTGTTTGTGGGCCTTTTTCAAAGCAAGAAAAACGATACATCTGCTATACTTATAAAAATCTATATTTTTTTAGCTATTTTCAACTTCTAGCCTATGATATAATTATTCCTCCTTTCACTTCCATGATCCAATAAAAAGTAATTTTCTTAAAATCAGGATATTATTGGGCATATGTGAATTTTTTTATATTAAAATAACTAAAAGATGTCAAAGATTATTCCTACTTTCATTTGGATACTAAATATTTAATCATGTAATCATCATCGAATTTCATTTGATAAAACAACATTTTATAAAAAGCTATTAGACCAATGGTTAATAATAAAAATAATGGAGATCTCAAAACCACATAAAACTTATACAAATTATTGAGAAGCAAGCGATAAATATAGAAATGAAAAAACATCTATAGCTATTTGAGAAACTAGATTGGAAAAGAGAAGCTTAAACCAAGCTATAATCCCAAAGGATTTATTGGAATTTGTGAAACATTAAAATCTAACTATTTTGTTGGAGATCCGTATACAGATTCAAGACCATTTTCAATAGACAGAATAGAGCTATTATTATTCCAAAAGCATCCCTTAAAATTTTTTCAGTTGTAAAAAGCATGGATTTAGTCTCTACTTCTGGAAAAATTGAGCAAATTTGTCTATATAAAATAACTGAAATTTCAAATATAAATTAAATTCTATAACCTGGTTCGATTTAGGAGTTATTAGTGATATCTATGGATCCTAATCCTATTTTTTAAAGACTCTTGTTAACAAATTTAAAAAAATGGGCCCTTAATACGACATAAACTTTAATAACCGACTCTTGTATTCAAATAATAAAAACTATATTTTTATTTATTTTTGTAATATATATGAGCATAGCTTTTTCTAAATTTTAAAAAATATGTTGAAAGTTCTCACGAGAGATATTAATGTTTTGATAAATAAAGTTAGTAACGATATTAAGTCTATGAAACTTTTCGCACAAAAAATAATATATGAAAAAAAGAAGAATTTGTCTATTTAAAAATTTCCGGATTTATCAGAGCTTTATATCATATAAAATTTTTTTTAAAGTTGGGGTTTTAACAAAAAATATCCTTGATATAAAGGATAAAATAATTTTTCATAAAGTATTAACATTTTTTTGGTGCACTAAAACATATAAATTATAGATTTATATAAAAATCGGAGGAAACTGAAATTATAGGTTTTTTTAAGAGAAATTTTTTAAAACCCCCCAAAATAAAATATTTTTACTCGTCACCTTCTTTTGCAATATTTCCCTCTTTTCATTAAAATATTTAAATAAAAAATAATTATATCCAATAAAAATAACTTCTCGAATATGATTTAAATTTGGTGCGTTTTTCATGTTGTTTTTTTTTGGATTGAAAAAACAATCCGATTACTGAACTTTTATTTATATTCTAATGAAACTAAAAAAAAAAATTAAAATAACCATGTCAATTTAGAGCCTTTAGTCACTAGAATGAATGTTAAAGGTAATCTTAAGACTATTTATATTCCTTTTTAATTTTAAAATATCAACTTCAATTTTTTTAGATTTCAAGTATGATTTTGTGTTAAAAATTGAGTATACCAATAAAGAAGAGGTAATAAATTTTAATAAAATATTTTAATGATATTGTTTAAAGATTTATTAAATTAACCAAGTATTGCAAAAGACAAATATTAGCAATATTTATCAAAAGGGATTGCGAATATAAAGTTTGATTCCACACTCAAAAATAAAAGGTTCTTAGTTTTTATCTAAAAGTCATAAAATTCTTCACACGCGTCATTTGTTTGATGTTGAATTAAAATTTAGCTTTTCTACTGCATATTCAAAATTATTATCTAAAATGAACAAATAAGATTCTAAAAAGAGCAAAATGAGCGATAAAGATGCTATCATTAAAATAAGAAGTAAAATAAGGACGGATTTAAAGTATGGGTGTCAGGAAATGACAGCTGGGTATTATTTTATAATTATTATTACAGTTTTATATATCTTATGAAGATATTTTATTTTTGAGGATTCTTTTTCAATAAAATCGCTGGCTATATATTTCTTTTTTCAAAAAACTATCGAAACTAAATGATAGGACTATGAAGCTATTTTTTAAGACTAAAATGATTTTAAATAACATTATAGAGTATCGAACTCCTATTATTTCTACTAATCTGATGGTTATTAATATGATTCTGAGGATCTCACAGCAAAATATATGTAATTTATACACCGCTGAAATTACATAATCACATACTCGAATACCATTAATTTCTTTCCCAAAGCATTTATTGGAAAATTTTTCACAGTAATGGCTAACTATAAACAACACATGTAATAAATTACTTTATGAAATGATAATTCATGACAATTAGGATTTTTGGAAGTCTTTTAAAATATCTAAAATTGACGAATTCTTTTATCCTGATGGAGGCTTTAAATTTAAGAAAGCTTGTATTTCCAATTTCAAAGATGAAAATGGGTTTTAGGTTTTGAGACACACAAATTTAGGACAGAAATAAGGTTTAAAAGAATGTTTATTTCACTCACTTACCAAATAAAAGCTCTAAAGAATAGCTAAAGTGTCATTTTTTCCGATGATACTCACCTTTTTTCAAATAAATGCTACAAAATTTTTCTAATAATGGATTACACACTATATGCAAATAATATTTTATCTATATTGGCTCAATAAATAGTCTCAGTTGAGGATGGAAAAAAGTTGTATTCGGTTCTTTATGAATTAAAAAATAGGATATACTTAACCGAACTAATACACTTATCTCAGATAGAGAAAAATGGCTAACAAAAGTCGCAAAAGATATTTTCAACATATATGTATTATGTTCTTCTTATATAAGATATATGCAAGTTATTTTTTCCAAGAAATTCGGAAGAAAAAACTCTAAAATACTTTTATCAATGGCAAAATCTTTTACGAAATTTGAATGGGACAGATATATAGAAAATAAAATATGCTTTAAAAATGTTCAACAAATTAAGGATTGAATACAAGAATCGAAGCCTGAGTTATGGTCAAGATGCTTTACTTTGAAACCAAGGTTTGTTTTCGTAACTTCAAATGCTATTGAAGTTGTTTTTTCTGCTATAAATGAAATTATGTCTTTTAATCCCAAAGATATCTTAATAAATTTGATTGATCATGTGCTCGAAAAAGATATATTATTTTTTAATTAAGCATAATTTATTTAAATTTCTAACAATATTAATATTTAATTAGATAAAAAATTCAGCTTTACTTCCAATCTTTCAGAAAAAGATTGAAATAAAATTTTCCAATAGCAGAACTTTGGTTGTTATAAATAGAACTACTGATAAAAATTTCGTTGTTTAGGAAAGTGGAAACAAAGAATATTTTATTGTAAATTTTAAAAAAAATTCTTGTAAATGCCGAGAATTCAAAAAAATTATAATTCCGTGTATTCATATAATTTCCGCAGAAAGACTATTAACTATAGATGTAGCTTCTCTGATATCTGAGTAATTAGCTTTATATTAATATATATATCCAGGTAATAACAGCTGCATAAGGGCATTTTTATCCATGTTGAAACATAATGGGGTCGATTTTCTTGTCCTTTTATAAAATCTGTACTTAAAGGAAGAATGCGAAGAAAAATAATACAATAAATTTAAATTTTAACTGAAAAAATAAAATCTAATAGGAAAATAAAGTATAATTTCAGCAATTGTAAGTATAAGGGACATAATTCGAAAAATTGAAAGTTGGAAATTCAAACACCATATTTATATTTTAAGCCTTTTATTAGCCTATAAATAAAAAAATATAACACGTGTACCTATATGATATCCATAAAAGCTAATATATCAAAGTTTTTAATATAATTAAAAAAAACTTGAAACGAAAGGATTTCTTTTATGAAAACCAACCTCTTCTTAAAACGATATTATAGGAATTAAAGCTTAAAATACCTTGTATCTAATAAATATAAATAATAAGAACAAAAAAAATAAGTTTACTTCGATTTAAAATTTGTTCCATAAATCCAGCGACTTAAATTTCGTTTTAAAAAGTAATTTATGAATTTAAGAAAGATTTCCAGTTATTGAAATACACATTTTGCTCAAAATATATTTTTTTAAATGAGGTTTCTATTTAAATAGATAAATTCTGCAAAAAATTTTTATTTTGGAGTGATTAAATTGTTTTCCCTAAGAAATAAGAAAAACAATAGGAATAAATTACGGGTTATATATCCAAGAATTTTTTCGTTCTTACCATATTTTTTTATATCAAAATCATCGACCATTTTGACGTTTCGGAACGTCAAAATGGTTAGCTTATAGTTAAGCTCAACAATTTTCATAATTATCAGATATGAAAAATCAAAAGTTTAAAAAATTTCAAATTCAAAAATCTTTTCTTTTAAATTAAAACAATATTATATTTTCAAACTTGATTAAAAAAATTTTCTAATTTATTAATTGAGAAGTTGTTAAATTTTCAATTTTAAGCTTCCATATTCTTAAGAGTCAATTAAATATCTAACTATATCTTGTTACAATACTACGCTAAGTTCATATTTGTCTAAATGCAAATTTCTTATTCAATATCTTGTAAAATCGACACAATTACGAGATTTATTATTTAATTGAGAGCTCTCATTGAACAGAAATTTACCATCTCTTTTGAGCTGCTGATACATAAATGGTCTAGATGAGGTAAGATTAAAAGAAAAAGTTTATTTAACATCAGTGTTTTCTTAAATAAGAGGGGGGAAATATGTAAAAGGAGGGGATAAGTAAAAAAAAATTATTTTGGGAACTAAAAAATAATGTCTCTTTTTTTAAATGCTTCGATCAATTTTATTGAATATTGTAAAAATTACAAAAAAATATAGCTTTAAATAATCTGATAAAATGGAATAGACAGTTCTAAAAAATTCAAAATTTTTCGAAAAATAAAGATAAAATGTGCATGGATTATATACCTTTGAGGGGATCCATAGAATCCCTAAATCAAAGATGAGATTAAAATATCATTAATTAAAAAAACATATAACGCGTTTGATAGGAGTTTCGGAGTTTTTGGGATCAATTCTTTAATTTATTCAAGGAATAATATTTTGGATAGGATTTGTTATATATTTCTTTCACGTGTAGAGGCTTCTTGAAAAACAAGAAATGATATCATACCCATTAATTTTTTTTAATAAAATGAAATATTAAATCTTATCAAAATTTCATTGATACAGGCGGAAGAAGAATAGATGAAAAAAATATATAAAAAATAATACAAGTATTCAGAATAAATAGATAGTTATAAAATGTATCAAACAAAAATTTAAATCAAATAAAACTATGTTTAGACAACTGACAATATCACAGGGTATTATTAGGTTTTTTGTACTTTTAATCTTTTAATTAGAGTACCTTGTGGTTATTTAGTTTAAAAATAGCATTTTTTCCCCCTTATAAGCTGTTATATTCTTAAAAATGATAATGATAATGAAATTTAAATGTTTTATTAGTTCTAATAGCTGATTTTTAAATATTGAAAGTAAATTTTCGTTTCTAAACATTATAAAAGTGAAAAATATTTATAAATATTTATGTTTTTAAGAAAATAAAATAATAATCATGTGATATAGGTATGTTTTAATTAATAATATCATATAATTTAAAAAAAATTCTATTAAATCAACTCAAAATGCATCTATGTAAATTTTAGATTAATAAACATGATCTAAATTTATTTCTATTCCTTGCGCTTAAGTTAGGTATTTATATTGTTTTTAAAATTCGGTTTTCACCTATAGTATTTTTCAAAGATTTTTGAAATAATAATACCATGCTCTAAGTGCTCGCTTATAAATTTGGATAATATTTATACATCTAATTCTAAAACCAATGTACCTTTTATGCCCAAAATCATTATAGGAACAAATTTGTATTATAAATTTTTTAAAAGCCAACCATTTGCGCAAATTGTGCTTATTTAATACTTACAGAATAAAGAATGAATTTTTACTATTTTTTTTTCAGTATAATTATAATATTTATTTATTGTTTTGATATCATAGAAAAATGATATTTATAATAATGAAATTTAAGCCCAAATTATTGATAGTGATATTTGGTGTAATTTTTAACTTTTATATCTATTTAGTTGAAATAGAAATAAAATTTTGTCATATTATAATTATAAATGAGATATTATGCAAGATCTCGACTTTTTGAATTTTATTTCACGTAAAGCATACTTTTTACTAACTTGGGAATCATATTTTTCATTTGCTAATATTCATGTAGCATTAAATATATATCCAATCCTATATAATTCCAGTTATTTTCAATATTTTAAAGTTTTTCAAAGAATAATTGCTAATAAGAACCAGATAAATTTACTTGGACTAATTTAAAATATAATTATAATTAACATTGAAAAAAAAATATTATTAAGGCTTTTGTGATTTACAATTATTTTAATATTTTTTCATCGATTTCATATTAAAGCATACATAATATATCAATAATAGATATTTAAGATGTATTCAAGAGGAACATTATATAGGAATTATGATTTATTCTCTATATATCACGTCCTCCATTCCTCAAAAATCTAGAAAATTGAATATTTAATCAATTTTTAGTGAATTGAGATAAAATATAAATAATTTCATTTCCTTCTCCAAAAAAAATCTATAATTTGCATTACTACACTCATAGAAAAGGTATTATCGGAGATTTCGCATAAAATAAATCACAAAAAAATAGGATTAGGCTTTAACGTTTCAAAATATGGCTTGTTTAATTTTGAATACGTTTGTGGTAAAATCTAAAAAATGGAGCATGAAGATATTTAAGAAAATAAAAACACAAATAGAGACAAGTAGATCAACAAAAAATAATAACATCTATTCATTCATGAGAATTAAATAATCCCAATTAAGAAAAGCTTTTAAAATAATAAGTAAGTGTTTATAATCCAAAAATCCAAAAACAATTATGTTATAGTCAAGATATAGCTATTTTAAACATTATCAAAATAAACAAATAATTTAAGAGAGAATCGAGAAATTTTTATTATTATTTTTTATTAACAAAAAAAATTCAGATACTTACCTTATGCCAATTTTTTATTCCTTTTTTACAAGAAAAAATTCTATTAATACAAAAAGTGTGCGGTAAATTAAAATGGTATAAGGTGAGTATTGAAAAAGATTTATACAAAGTAAAAGAGGTAGAGGAGTCTAATTTGACGATAATTATTTTCGTATATTAACATAGTAAAATTCTTAAAAGATGTTTTAATGTATTTTGGGAACAGCGGCGGTAAAATATGGCTGGAAGAAATAGGAAATAACACTATTAGACAAGAATTTTGAGAAAAATGGTTCGAGGTTTCAGGGTCAAAGATAAGACTTAATTGAGGTATAAACTGGATTTGGTAATTAAATTCATTTATAGCAATGGTTTTTCGAACTTTATAGAATTTATTAAGGAAGAGCTGCAAATCGTTTTTGGGAAGAAGAAGTTTTTATCTTAATCTTTAAATATAAATATACGCGAAGAAGTAGAGGTTTGTACATTCAAAATAGGCACTAATAATTATTTGATTGAGATACGAAATCCTTTGATACTTTCGATTGAATTGGTTTATTTATCCAATCAAAAAATAGTTATAAGGTATAAGACCATCAGTCGAAGATTTTATTGAGGTATAAATCATAAGTGTACTCTTTTTGAGCTAAAACTTCTCCTATGGAACCAAAACAAAAAATGAGGATTTTTATGTACATTGGACGATTAAATGAAAATTTTAATCATGAGATTTCTTGAGAAAAATAAAAATAACATTCGATATGTTAAATTCAACAATGGAACCCTTTTTTTGAGTGATTTTTTAAAATAATTTCATTTAAAAGAACTTAAAAGTATAGCATTATACATATGGGGGGTTAAATTAGACAAAAAAGTTAATCTGATTTGAATCAATGCGCATTTTATCTGTTTTCTCAAAGATATTTTACCATATTGAGGTTTAGTTATATTAATTTCACGATCAGTATCGATAATTTTAAGATTTGAAAAAAAGAGATTTCATATTCTCATGGAGAGAAGGTTTTATCCTTCACCAGAAACTTGTAATTTTTTGAAAATAAGGTTTTAGAAAATAGTAAAAGACGATGATATTAACAGTCAAAATATTAATTTTTGGTTTAATTATGATTGGCACAAAATATTTTTTCATGGAGAAAGGGTGTGGGGCACAATTTTTTTTTGATAAATAAAAATGATTGACCGTAGCTATTTGTAAAATGGACATGTAAAGCTTCCAGATCCAAATATAAAATTCTTCAGTAATTTTCTGGTTGATATTTTTTGAAATAATATATATAATTTATAGATGGCTGTATTAGTTTTAATCAGTGGTGCTCTAGATAGTGTGAATTCTACATATAGATTTAATGAATGGGATTTAGAGTTGTTATCCAAAGTTATATATATATATATATATATATGCAATTCGTTCATAAAATTAGAAAAGCCTATTTATTCCACTTTCTCTTTGAGATAATCTAATATCTTACCGATTAGTCTCCATTCATTAATAAACTTTTGAATGATTAAAAATATCTCAAACTCATTTGAATTGGATGTATATTTAATACTCACAATTATTAACAAATAAAATTTTCGATTTCAAATTTAGAAAAAATAAGAAATTCGGTGGAATAGGCCTTATTAAATTTAATTCATTTCAAAATAAATAATTCAAAATTTAGCAAATAAATCCAAGTGAGTAACGCTGAATATTAAATTTATGATTAATTAAATTTCTCTGTACGCAAAAAGCAAAATAAAAATTCATGAAAAACTGTTTTTGAATATTAAATTAACTAAAAATACATTTTACGGGGCTTAATTAGCGAATATAATATTTTGAATATATTCTAAATAAATAGATTTAATTAATATTTAATTAATTTCATCTTTCTTAAATGTGAGGGTTTAAGTTAAAATTATAGTTTTTGATTCAAATTGACCAATTTTTATCTTTTTACATAATTTAATTTGGTAAGTTTTTTATACATGCTCAATTTAAAATAATAGATTATTCAGGATGAAATTTCCAGACTTTATAATTAAAGTATTAATTTATGAAAAAAATCGAAACTTATTAGCATTTATTTAGTCAAAAACGGGGTATGAATTTCTCTACTATATTTTTTTGCCAATTATAATATGAGAAATGTTGCTAATTATAAACACCTTATTTTTAAAAAACTTCTAATCAGAAAGAAAAATTTGCCCTTCTTTTTTAAATTAAATTAATTTGGTACTATGATGTAAGGATAAGGTTTAATAGAATAATTTTAATTATAAAAGGTAAAAGGATATACTAGTTAAAAATATAAAAGATAGGGAAAGAGAAAAGTTGAAAAGTTTAGCCATTCCAAAATGTCTAAGCTTCCTTATTTATACCATTTTCTATTTTCTAAAAGTCAATTATGCTTATGGGAAGATTATTTCATCGGACGAAACATTCAATGCGTGTACTGAATCTATTGGTTCATTACATATAAATACGAATAGAATTTATTTTATAGATAAAAAATTAAATCTACTGAATCTCATTTTAAATTATATTTTTAGATATCTATTTAACCATTAAAATTATTCCTTTCATCAATAAGAATAATCAGATCAATTTTTCTTTGGGATTTGTATTTATCTATCGGTAATTAGAAATAATATATTTGTTTTAAAATTTTGAATTCCGATTTTGAGTTTGGAATCAACACTGAGAAAATAAAGAAGAATAAGAATAGTTTATTTTGATATTTGATATGATTTTCAAGTAATTTTTTACCTTTAAGACAGTCCAAGTGTTAATAAGGACGATTTAAAGATAAAAAAAGTAATTTTTAATTTTAATATAAATTTTAGTATCAAATCTGGATTAAATTGTGTTATCACTTTAAAAAAATGAGCAGAGATACACTGATTTAATGATTTTAGTTTAAAATGAAAATTTTCACACGTTTTCACGTACAAGATAAAAAAATTTCAAGCATATTTTAATATATTATAATTATTTAAAATTTTGTAAATTAGAATTAAAAGAATGTTAATTCAAGTTAAAATATAACTAAAAGTGAATTGAATTAGTAAATAAAAAAATGATAAATATTCGGAATAACTTGTCAAAAGTCTTTATACTCCTAAAGCTATTTACATGAGCTTTAAAGTAGTTATCTGATTATTTCATTATCA
The DNA here is from genome assembly GCA_001953115.1 of Smittium mucronatum. Classification (NCBI taxonomy): domain Eukaryota; kingdom Fungi; phylum Kickxellomycota; class Harpellomycetes; order Harpellales; family Legeriomycetaceae; genus Smittium; species Smittium mucronatum. The sequence goes on along the minus strand of LSSL01002807.1, from coordinate 12,693 downwards.
GTGGAATATTTCATGATATTTTCACAATAAATGTTTATTCTTTTTCTATTTCATTTTATTATAAAATTAGCGTATAATATATATAAATATTTGAAATTGGCAGATAAATTTCTGTAAATTTACCAAATAAAAATGTTTTACACACATTTAAATGAAAGAGCTATATTTTTTTTCCAGAATAAATCTTTATCGCATTTACTAGTGATTAAGTTTGTGAAATAATTTACTAAAAACTCGAGATCTTGGTGGCATAACCAACTTATAAAAATTCGATTTCATTTAATGTATATTATCCATAATTTTAACAGCATATTTTATCAAAAATTATAACTTAGATGATTATCAATCCCAACAGTCGAAATAATTAATATTACTAATTAATTTTTTTTTTTTAAAAAATTGTTTGCCAAAAATTTGTCTTGTACATATATTTCTTTAAATCATTTTAACAAAATTTTAAATCTATTATATTTATTTTTAAACATATTTTAAATTTTTTAAACTTGAAACATAAAATTTGTACCTTTAAACCAGAAAAATATATTCAACTTAAAGTAAAAGGCTTACATTTCCAGTTAAAACTTTAATAAATATTAGTTATTTTAATTATATAAAAATTTAGAATTTGATACCAGAAATATTCATGTAAAATATAAGAATAATAGATATTTGGCATTTTTGATATATCTCAAGCGTGAAATTCTGTTTTTGTATCCAAAAAGAGATTTTCATACAATATATTGCTAAATATATATTTTCATATAAGAAAAGCAATATTTTAATAGTGTATACTAAAAGGGACTTTTCTTTTTTATCTAATAAAATTTCCCAATTTTTAAATCATAGTATTTTAAAAGGGTTATATTTCTGAATTAGAAATAATGAAGTTTATTTTTAATTTCTTTCTAAATAATATATTTAATAATAACTTATATATAATATTTAGTTTTCGATTTTTTAGGTACAATTTTGGATAGAAAGAAAATTCTTTGTCCACATAATGTCATTTTAATGATTTTTAGTTTTTTTTTACTTTTTTAAATTATTTTAGGTTCCATTAATTGTAATTTCATGAATATTTAGTCTTTAAATATAAGTTATATATCTTTTATTTGTAATTATTTCAAAGTAAATATAATAACTGCTAAATTCTAATTATTTTATTGATTTACATGATAAGTAATTAATTCACAAGCTCATTTTATAATTCCAAATTTTTTTTATTGAATCCGGGCTAAATAGATTCTCGCACATAGTAGCTAAGGTATGATTTTTTCTAAAACCCATGATCTTATCTTAATTTTATTTTTGGATTTTTTTATTGAGTAACATCAGCTAAATTTTGTAATCGAAATAAATACTGATTTTATCGTAATCAAATGATTTTCATGTTAATTAAAATTTAAAGAATGTCAAATACACTGATTTATAGAATTTTTTTAATAATTTATAATCATATTTCCAGGAATATCGGTATACTACTAATGCAAATAAAAGATATTTTTCATATTTTTTTCTCATTAAACACAAATCGTTTATTAATTTTTTTCAATTCAAATCCAATTTAAATCTATTCTTAGATGAATGTTAATCAAATAATGCTATTATTGGATTAATATTAAGTTTTATCACTCTTTAGATACAAAGTCATTGAAAATTATATATAATAAAATAAAATAAAAATTACAGATGACATGATAAAAATTCTCAATATACTTATCATATTTTTTCAAAAGTTTAAATAAAGGAAAAAATATATATATCATTATTTTTAACTAGCACTAAAAAAAATATCGATAATTAACTAAAATATAATTTCTGAGACCCAAATACTGACTTTTTTATTTAAATAGAAAATTTTATTTATTCTTTATGTTAGAATGAGTTTATTTTTATGACTCTGAAATTAAGTGCATGATCTCTTTTTTAATTTCTCCATCTTGCTCATTTTATTTTTCTAAAATATTTTAAATATTGAAGCTTTCATCAACCCTCTTTTTAGAATAATATTTTTATTTAGATCCCCTCCAGCTTTAAAAATTATTTTTGAACTTTTAGTGAGTATTGAAGGTTAAAAAGAATGATAGAATGATAAAAAATGGCTATTATATTTCTACGGAGAAAAAAAAAATCATATAATCACTGAGATTATGTACCAAAAGTTGAAAACCATAGCTTCTTGAAAGAATAAAGAATATAATACTTTGTACCATAAAAATAGCTACTCTAACTTTGTGAAAAAACTTCAACTTGATTTATTTATAAATCAAGTTTACAAAAATTAAAACCGAAAACTTGCCTTAAAGAGAATATTGAAATTACCGGTAATTTTTAGTGTGGTTAATAAATTTACCCTTCAACTAGTTAAATAATAACATAAAATAAAAATTATCAAAAAATAAAAATCAATGAACCGGGTTGTTGCCGCTATGAAAACTTTGGTGTCTTATTTGAAATTTCGGGAATTTATTCTAACGCAAAATAAATAATAGGAATCTAAATTAACACATAAACTCAAAAAAAAATTCGAATTATTAAATTTTTTTAGAATTATCTTGATTTATGTGGGAAAAAATTTATTATGTTTTATATCAATTTATGTGAAATGATTTAGAGTTATTTCAATAATTTTTATATTTATAACCAACTGAGCTTTTAGTAGCGAAAATAATGGTACCTTAATCTAGATTTTTAATTTTGCTAATCCGATTTTGGAAAAAATAGGGATATTAATAGAAAATCAAATTTATAGTTACAAAATTTCCCTCAAAAATAACTTTATCATTCAAAAAACTAAGCTTGGGGTCGATAAATAAATAAACTTCTGGCTGTATAAATCGATAAAAATAAGAATATTATAAAAAATTTAGATAATAGTTTGTAGAAAAGATAAAAAAACATAAACCTTGTTGAAAAAATTTTCACTGTTTTTTTTTCCAATATTTCTTCGAGCATTTTTTAAAAAAATTGGAATAAATTTCAGACCCTAGAACCAACATAATCAATTAAAATAAAAAATATTGTTTAAAAAATATTGTAGTTTCAAGTTATGTGGTACCTTTTTTCCTGTAAAAAACAATTTCCTTGAAAGCTTTAATTGAAAAAAAAGGATTTAAATAGGATTTTTTTTGTGTGATATTCTTCATGAATAAATTTTTTGAATTACTTCTGAAATTTATAAAGAAAAAAATTTGGATTTTAGAAATCCAAAATAAACAATTTGAAACCGATAATTTTCATTAAGTGGCTAATAATGTGCAAAAAATGTTAAATAAATCGATTTTTCTTACGATATAAAATAATTTCAGGATGGATTATGATTTTTTCCAAACATATAAAAATTAGATTTTTATAATTTATATGAAATGGCACAAATATTATCAAATATGCACATCGCCGAAAAAAAATCATTACAAAATCATTTTGTTATTAAATTCTCATATTAAAAATATAATAAGAGAATAATTTATAATAATGTTTATCTATTACTTAAAAATAACGGATTATAAAAAGAAATTGACGCTTAAATAGAACCAAAAAAAATACTGAAGAAAATAGAAAAAAAAAATTATACAGATATATTTAGAATTTATTCTTTATATATTCTAGGGTTTAAAAATATACTTTCAAAAAATTAATAAAATTTCCATACCTACTATAATGGATTTAATTCTTTTAAAATCAATTTAATATGACTCAAAAAATGGAAATAAAAGCATTATAATTTCTGATTATATTGAAGAAGCAAAAAAAAATGTGCCGAAAAATGAATTGATTTTAATTTTGATTATATGGTAAAATTGTATAAAGTTAAATTTAAAAATATTACTTCAAACTTTTTTTAAGAAGTATTTTTATGAGAATATGAAAAATAATTGGTATTAAAAAAAATACTTTTTAAAAGTGTGGCCATTTATGTTTGTAATAAACCAAAAATATTATTTTCGAAAACTTAAAACACAAAAATTATCTAAAATAAACAGTCTACTATTTTATTAGAATAAAGGATGGTTATTAAATTTTAAAAAATTATTATAAAAAAATAAAATAGGATAGTTAGGTAACAAATATAAAAAAAATAGCCCCATTATGAAAAGCTATTTTTTATTTTGTAGCTTTCGTGTATATTCTTGAATAATATTGTAAATTTAAAATATAATAAATTTTAGTAACAATTTATATATTTTGGGAGTAGTGTTTATGTAATTTTAGAAATAAGAATATATTTAAAATCAGATTTCGATTCCAATTTATCATAATTTTTATTACTGTTTTCTATGGCTTTAGGAAAAAACCATGAGTGGGCTTATTTTTATTTTAATGATGCTACTACTTTGTAATGATCATTCAAGAAAGATAATTTAGCTCAATTATGTTTTTTTCTTTAGTTTTCGGGAAAATTTAATAAATTTCGAGTTTTGGAATTGTCAAATATTTTAAGGTTTTAAAAATTTCAGTTATCATCTATGCGATTTGTCCATATGTTTTGCTGAATTTGCTAGAATTATTTTTGACAAAAATTAATATCAGCAAATGAAAGATCCAAAAAAAATTTTCATCTTCAATTTTTAGAATTTTTTATTTAATATTTTTTTTCATTTTTCCTTGCCTTCATATACCGTTTTATAGCTCATGATTTTGAATTCCTTTTTGAATTCATCTTTTTTGATACCATCACTCATTGCGTTATGTTTTAATTTCAGTAAAAATTACCATATCCACAAATTTTTTTATTGATTAAATAATAAGATACTCCAATTATATAATTTGGAAAATATCTAGGGCTGAGATGTGTGTTTTTAGCCCACCAAAAACTAAAATTTATTTAAAGGTTTTAATGAAATTCTAGCTTTAAATACTGATTTATTAATCTATCAGTTTAGAATACAGTGAAATAAAATTTTCCCCTTTAAATAAAACAGTCAACTGGAGGCAAGACTTATTAATAATCCATCCCTATTATAATATTCATAAATATTAGACTAAAACTATTTTAAAATTATACTATGCTTCAATAGATTGATGTATATTAAGTAATTCAAGAGGAATTATGAAGTAAGTATTTTTTTTCTTTCCGGCCTGAATGAATAGTGATAATATTTATTTCAAATATTTTAATTATACTAAAAGGATTATGAAAAAAGGAGTTCGTTTTTACGCCTACCTGTGCAGCAAAGATAAATCCTATCACCTTAGAATTTGAAACTGGGGGTTTTGATGGAAAATTCATCAATTTTGATTTTATGTGTATGATTTATACGATTCTGGCTATTTTTTAGATTCTGCTTAACCTAAAGCAAATTAATAAAATTTCTAATCATATTAAAACCATATTGAATATAGACTGAATATCTTTTAAACATGGAGTGAGAAATTACTCTAATAGCACTCTCTATAGAAATTCTTCATGATATTTTATTGAAAATAATAGATTTTTTATGGGAGAAGCTGATTTTTCATTTCTTAAAGGCTGGCACAAAGTATTCTTTTCTCTTTTTTAGAAACAATACGCAGAATCAGGATGAAGTCTTAAAATATTTTTTTGCGCCTTTATGTTTAGATTATAATTTGCTCTTATTTTTTCACAAAAATAAACATAAAAAAATGTCTTTCTAGTTAGCGACTTAATATATTGATTGTTTAATAATTCTATCTACATAGTTGAAGCAGTGTCAAGGGGGTCTTTTTGTTGGTAGATTGCACCTTTAGTCCGATGGCACGCAGCCAGTAGACCAACAGAGGAGCTTATTTTAGTTAGGATAATAGACTTTTCTATACGACTTTTTCTTTTTTTCATATCTTTTTAATATAGTTTTTAATACGTTATCTTACGATAAAATTCCGTGATACAAAATAAAAAAATCTAATTCAGCCTAAAATTATTATTTTTTAACTCTAATACTTTTACTAAAAACTCAGTTGAAATAAAAAAATTTGGTCACGTCAGCACAGCATAAATTCTCAAGAGTATATTCAAATTCCAGATATTTTTGCTATATCGGAGATAAAAGCTATAATTGTTGAAAAAAATATAACCTCTTTTGAAGATGATCATATTATACCAAAATTAATTTAAAATTTATTGGATGTTTAAAAATAAAAAAAAATTTATTCTAATTTTTTCAGTTAAATTTTTTGATAGCATTTTAAATCTTTCTCTTAACCACAAAAAGTTAAAATTAACATACAAGCAATTTTTTTAAAAAAAGCTAATTAAACACAGTAATAAATTAATAAAAAAATTACAATACATCGCACATTATTGATTTTGATAATTTTTTTATAAATCAAAATAGAGAAACTTTATCAAGCAATAAATGCTATTATAAACCATTAAGAAAGGTTTTAAATAATGAATTCTATCCGAAAAATATAATTATTATTGGAACTTCCAAATTTATCAAGGAAAAATTGATAACAATACTGAAATTATTTAAGTTTTGAATTTTTATCCTTTATAATTTCCAGATTTAGAATCGGAAAATCATAAAATATTTTTCTACCAATTTTTCACCTCTGGACCTCTCGTGATTTATTTTTTAAAAAACATATTTTATGCATGCTTTACGGCTAAAACCAATACAAAAAAAAATCCTAATTTTTGGAACAATTCTAAAATTAAAAGTACTTAATTTTACTGATTTGGATATACAGAAGTTTTATCAATAAATAAATTAATTTACGTAAATCCAGTTGATTTAATTAAAAATTATACAACCAAATGATCCATGTTAAAACCAAGATAACACGATTTTATAGAGCAAAATAATAAGTTTGAGTACCCCAGATGACTTTATAATAAAATAATTACATTAATTTAATTTAATCGAAAAAACTGAACAAAAGAAAATCTTACTTACTAAATTTATTAAAAAAGATAACAATGGTGTCACATATTATTAATTATTAATTTTATTGATGGACCTATTTTTAATTCTTTTATTAGATACAAAAAATATGGGGAAATTGTTCAGAAAAATTACAAAACAGAAAAAAAATAGAAATGAAAGAATTCAGACTTCATTAAATTGATGGACTTTGATCCGATAAATTATGTAAAATTAGTCGACTTGTTCTTTTAGGACAGAGAAAATAAATTATAAAAATTTATACATTTCAGACTGCATAAAACTGATAAGTTATGATCATATAAATTTAAAAGAAAAAATAAAAATTTTGAATTTTGTATTTCTGAAAAGAAAAAGGCAAACATATTATGTACCTGCAACATATGCCAAATCATGCTTTTCATGAGAGAAGATAGATATGCTTTATAAAATCCCATCTAAATCGATGTTTTTTCGACTATTATTATGATTATTATATTTATGATTTTTTTTTTTTAAAATAATTTATAAATTTTGGAAAAAAGCTTTAGAAAATTTAGAATATCATCTAATAGAATAAATTAAAAGGTTAGGTTGATATAATAGATATTTAGTAAGTTAATTTTTACGCTTTGATTCTATAACCTCATTCTTTTATGGTTATGATTACTGAATTTTTTTTTGAAAAAATAGCAGTTATTATATTATATTTAGATAAAATGAAAATTAGTAAAATTAACATCACTTATAATTTATCCCACAATATTAGGTAAATAATCGATTTCTGATTCTTTTTATTGTTATTTATCGATTCTTAAAATACTTTTAAACGAATATTTTAATTTTGAAAATGTATATTCTTTGTCTTCAAAAGATTTTTTTGACTGATTTTAAATAATTATTCAATTCTTGCTTATGATTTATTAGAATGGAATATATTATAAGATTTTAAATTTATATAAATGCATGAAAGAATATATTAAATGTTAAGTTATACACAAAATCTTGTAAGTTATTTGAATTTACATATTTTTAAAATAAATTATTGATATGATAACTTCAAATGAGGCTTTTTTTATTGTTCTTATTTTAGAGAGATATCATTGATAAATATTCATCAATGAATTGATTCATTTTATCACTACATAAATATATTAAATTTAGAAGTACTGAATAGGAAATTATTAAATATTTTATATTTTATAATTAGTATCTAGATATGGATTCAATAGTGAGTTTAATGAATAGTGTCATTTAAGAATTGCAAAAATATGTGGATTTAAATTTAATACAAAAAAATCTACTATTTTTATCTTAAAAATTAAAATTTTTATAAATTTACGATATAAACTATTGAAATCTAATTTTTGAAATAAATCTTGATTAGTGAGACAAAGATTATTAGATTTTAATTTTTTTAATGTAATTTCGTCCTTTATTTTTTCAGAAAGAATATTTTAATTAATTAGGCTTTATGAATAATTTTTTTGGGAATTTAATAATGGTAAAGAGTGGTATCAAAGGATTCTATAATTGAAAAAATGTCAACTATAAGTTAAGCCCTAATTTACAGTTTAGCTGATTATCTTCGACTAAAATATTTTTTATTAGACTAATTTACAATCAAATAGACTAAATCTAATCGAAATATATTATATTGAATCAGAATCGACTATTTTTAATAATATAATAAGTCAAATCAACTAAATTTTCAAATCAAAATCGACTAAAATTACCTGGTAAAATTTTTTTCCATATAATTGGCCAAAATAAAAATTCAATTAATTTATTTTACAATTTTTAAATTACATATAAATTCTTTCCAACTGTTGCAAGCTATTATAAATCGGTAAATCCAATATAATATTCATCAAAAATAATTCAACAAAAATTTTTAAAACATTATAATTTCGTTATTAAGTGTTAGAAATCACTATGAATTATTTAGCTTAAAGAAAATATTAGGATATGTATGACGCTTAGGGTGAACCAATTTTTCTAACTATAAAAAACCCACTAACCTTAATATTTTTGATATTATGAGATAATTAAAAATCAAGTATTAATTAAGAAATTATTTGAAATTATATTATTTAAGGCGAAAGTTGTATTCAAATAATAATTTTAACTAAAGTATGTGTGTTATTAGCCTTTTCATCAATTTTCTGTGTGCTTTACGTTGTGTGTTGTGTGTAATGCTATGACTTATGTGTATTATAATGTATATAATTTAATTCTTTATTTACGCGTACTTTGTGCAAATTATATTTTATGTTTATTATACTGTATTTAATGTTATGTGTTATACTTAATATGCTGTATCTAATAATGTGTGTGTTGTGTAGTGTGTAGTGTGTTTTGTGTTTTTGTATAGTATAAAGTTTAAGTCAAGAAATAAGCTGTTTTTTGTATTTATTATGTTATTTTTAAGTTGTATTGTATTTTGCGCTTTGAGTTGTACGCTGTTATTATGCGTAATTTACTGGTTATAGTGAGTATAGCATACTATACTGATTTTATAATCCTTAGAGCTTTGCAAATTATGTATTATTTTATGTGTCCTTCACTGTTTACTTTATTCATCGTCGAATTTATTAAAAAACAGGGATTTGCACTATTTATTATATGAACATTATTATTTTATGACCAAATATGTATATAATATTTTGAATAAACCCATCAGCTTTAATCTTTTTTCAAAGTATCCATAAATGAATCCTAGTGCTATTGCATTATTAATTAAAATTTTGGATTGTCCATTTATGAATATAAAACTAGTTTTAACTTGATAAATCTTATTTAAATGAAATAGAAAAAAATTTGCTCTATATTTGCTTTTTTATATCACCGAAATTCTTATACCTAGCTTATAAATAGTATTGTATTAGTTTTATCTTTTTAGGAATTCCGTAATTTTTTCATTTAGAATAAATCTAGTAAAAATTACAATATTGTTTTTTTTTTATAATAGAAAAAAGGCCCTTTGAACTATATCATTGTTTTTTCATATTTACCACTTTTCATTTATAGTTAAATGATGCTTAGTTTTGGTTTCATATATTCACATATATTTTTAATACGAGTAAAAATTTACTTATTCAATAATTTTCGCAAATTTTTTTTTTCATATTTTTGAATTTTTCATTTTACATAACAAAAAATGCACAATTCTGTTAGTTGGTTGAATATGTTTACGTTTACTATGAGAATTTTAGAAGGGAAAATAGTCGGGTTTGATGTGTGAAATTAGTCTATTGAACTTATAAAAACATGCAAAATAGCATATTCTGATTTTTTTTAGTTGATTTGATTTCAAATTAGCCGATCGTATTACAAATTAGTCGATGTAATTTCATTTAGTAGTTGAAATATTTTTTATCCTAATATAAATATGTTGAAGTTAATTTGCTTAGGTCTCAAGATAGGTTAAAATGGTCATTTATTGGTTTGTAATATTGATTTACTTTTATTTTTAATAAATCTTAGAATAAGGATATTACGATGTAAAGATACTCAATAAAGCTTATAAGATACCAATAAAAAGATAACTAAGGGTGCCTTTGGAAATATTTTTTTTAATAAGTGCCTTACTATTGTATAGAAAATTTCAATTTGACTCTTTTTTATTACATTTTCGATACCATAGAGGCAAAAATAACGTTAACTACCATTTTTTAACAAATAAAAACCTTTCAAAAAATTAAAAAAAGAAAGTAGCCAACATAAATAAAATAATTGATGAGTTTTAGAAAACAAAAATAAATTGATTTTTTAATCAATTTAATTAGATACAACTATATTTTATTGATTTTTAGGACTTCAGGCTTTTTTTTATTTTTTATAATTATATGTTAAAATAGGGGCAACTCTTGTATTATGTTTATTAAAGACGTGTTGAATGAATTTCATTTTGTCAAATTCTAGAAAAAAAACTAAAATAATGTCAATAATTATATTATTGTCATCAAAAAGTGCTAAATCAGTCTTAAAAAGAACTTTTGTATAGATTTAGAACATTACCCTAAATCTGTTTATACTCATTTTCTCGTCAAAACTGGATTTTGAAGTGTGCATTCTTGCATTTTTAAAAATGGAAAAATAAGTTATACTTAATAAGTGTTTTCTTTACAAATCTCATGATAAGATTTTCTAAAGTTATTTTCCATAAAGATTTCCGTTTGCAAATCAAAATGATATGAAAATACACTTGATTTAAGTTTTTTTTTGTTCCACAGGGTATTATTCTAATATAAATTCATTAAAAACTATTATAAAAAAATATCAAAATAAAAAAATAAATATAAAGTGATATTATCCTATCTAAAGTATGATCCCCTCCCCTCCCCTCCTCCTACTGTGAATTTTTTTTGATTTAGTGCAATCTTCGAAACAGCAGACTCCATCTGGAATTTCTATAAATAGGTTATGACTAGGTTACAATCATTATAAAATTAAGAAATTTTTCTTAGAAAAAGTTCTTTAAAGCTATTGAGCTACTAGCTAGAGCCCACTTCCAATAGGATCAATAAAAATAAGATCCTACTCAAACGTGAGACTGGTATTCTAGTTTTTTTTACAAATACCTGTTAAGTGATGAGATCCGCCTGATTGTTGAACTTCGGACCTGTACATAGAGAATCACACAGAAAGTAATAAAATGCTAGATTTATCATGTTTTGAGGTGTTCCTCCACAGGAATTTCTGACTTCTAAATCGCTGCGCGTTTTCTTCATTATTCCCAACTAAGAATAGTACAATTCTGTCTAAAATTTTGGTATATTGTACTTCTAAAAGTGCACAATTTAAGCCCCTAAACCACGGAAAGGTATTTCGCTTTTGTGAAAATAAATTTTTATAAGATTTATAAGACGTTTTTTACAGAACTGTATGAATTGGTATTAGAATTTTAATCGATATCATATTTTTTGAATAAAGTCTTCATAAAATTATTAGAAATTTTAAACCTTGATTGATAAATATTAGAATGTTATTATTATTGGGAAATAGCATATTTAATTGTTAATATGGATTGAAGTCGTGTTTTTATTTTCTAAAAAAACTTTACGATTCACTTAATAAATCAAGTTCTAAACAAAAAATAAAATTTTATAAAGCATTCTTAGTTTATAGTGCTCCTATCTAGTTTAATTAATTTAAAAAATAGTATAATTTTATTGTTATATAGAATGAAATGGTTATCTTTTTTCGTAAAAAAACGTCGATTTTTGAAAAATTATGCTGATGGTGATTTTATATTCGAAAATGATCATCTAAATTTCTAAAAATCTCAATGTACGTCATTTATAATAGTTGAGGATATTTTTTTTAATGAAATTACACTTTCTTAATCTCTTTGTGACTGGGCATTATTAATAAGGCCTTAATAACCCATAATGTTAATGTTGATTGAAAGCTAAAGTCTCTAAAACATCAACACCTAAATAATAAACGATATTGTATTTTTAAAGTTAAATTTTTGCTGTGGAAAGTTGGAAAAATCTGTAAAAACAATAAAAAAAATTATTTTCGTTCCAATTGCTTTTTTTTTCACTCTATAGAATCTTCAGGCTTAGATTTTTTGGAAAAAATCTTAAAAATCTTAAAAATCTTAAAAATCTTAGAAATTTTATGTATTTTTCATTTTTGATTGAAAAAGTCCCAATTTATTAGAGGGAGTTGATGATTTCTCCACACTTTACAAAAAAAAACATTTTAATTATACCTATTTGCACGAAATTTCACCAATTCGCACAGTCTTACAATAATTTGCACCCCTAAGAGTGAAATACCTTGCCGTGGTTTAGGGGCTTAATAGTGTACTTTTCGAAGTACGCTAGACTAAAATTTCACGCAGCGTTGTACTATT
>LSSL01002806.1:0-12889 GCA_001953115.1 Smittium mucronatum | reverse complement strand
GAAGTTGCCAAAAAAAATAAATTAAAACTACCAATATCATATCTACTTTGATTTTTTTTCGGTTTAAATTTATATCTAGACGATATATAAATTTGAAAAACTTGTTTTCTTTGAGCTCTAACCTCAAGCATCTTTGGGATTTTCAATTGAAACCCTTATAAATGAATTTAGGAAATAAAATCGATTAAATTTTGTAAATATTTAATTGAATTTTTTGAAAACGAAAATTAAAATCGACTTTACATTTTAAATTTTAATTGAATCAATTAACAATAGACTATATCATTGTAATAAATAGAATAAAAGATTATTTTTAACCTAAAAGATCAGAGACTTAAATAAAATCATATTTCAATAAAAAATCATAATTTAATTATAAATTCTATTGAAAAATTATTCGATCAAAAAATAAATCTTATATTCAAATGTAGTTTTATAAAAATTAATTTAAACGTTCTTTTCAGCATTTTTTTGTGCTGAGAGACTATTGAAAGAAACATCATTTTTTCTGGTTCATATTTCCAATAACACAAATATTTTAACCAAGGAAACTCCACCAAAAACTATCGTTCATTGAAATCAACAAATATTTTATAACCTTAAAACTAAAAATTTGAAGTTCTGTTTGATTATTTCTTAGATATCACGCCCTTATTGTATGGAATTAATACAAAATATATTACACAATATAAAAGACATATGCACTAAGCTGGGGGGAAGTGTGAGAATTTTTTTTCAATTATATATAACGATAAAATTTTTAAATCAATTCGGCTCATGTTATTTTTTGAAAAAGAGGATTTTATTTAAGCCATCAAAAAAAGAAATTGAGTATATCAAAATATAATTAATTATTAATATTTTTGATTTAATCCAACGAATTTCAATTCAACACATTCCAATTGAATTGAATTGAACTAAATCCAATCTAATATTTTTTTAAAATCCTCTGTATAAATAAATTACATAATTGAAGAATAATTAATAAATTTTACTCATATTTTTTTCTTTTTTCTCATAAATGTGCTTTAAAAGAACCCAAATACCATAATATGTCAATAATAGATGAAATTTTGATAATTTTTTTATCAAACTCTTGATTTTCAATTAAATGACTGTATAAAAAAAATCTCGACCATTCTCTATATAAAAAAATTAAAAATCTCTTTAAGGGTATTTTTCTTGTAGAGTTTTTAATAGTAAATTTATAACCAACTGCTCTTGAAATGAATCTCTGGTTCCAAAAATAGAAATCTGAAATGTAATTAGTGGATTTTTCAATAATATTAATACATATTTATATAATGACATATAACAGTTGCTTGATAAAGAACAAAAAAAATTTTTTTGTAATATCCTTTAAAATCTTCATCAAAATTTGCTAATGAACAAAGGAAAATGATTGAAAAAAATTCATATCGTATTATGCATCGATATAATATAGCTTACATCCGAATATATATATATTATGTGGGTGTGAGAGACATGTGAATTTGAGCATTAGGTGGTGATTTTGAGATATGTTTTACATTGATCACAACTATTTTTAAAGGCTATTTTTTAAATTTTTCTTTCCAAAATTTCCTAATAACCGGCAAATCATTTCTCAAAATTTATGTTGTTAATACAATTGAGTATAAAGTTTATATTTTTTGTATTTCTATAGATTTTCACCAAATGGGGGTTATTGTCCCCCTAATAATTAAAACAAAAAAATAAGTCCAGCTGAAGCTAAAATATTATAAAATAGATCTATAATATTATATGAAATTTGTATAACCCTTTAAAAAACCACTTAAACTTGGCTTTATTAGAATAAAAATACAAAACCATAAATACAAACTGAGTTTAAAAAGTATAGAAACACATTTCGAGACTTCATGTTTTCTTGGTACTTATTTTAGAATACTTAATTTTGAAATCAATATAATGAAAAATATTAATAAAGTTCGTTTTCGGCACCTTTTCAAATAAATATTTAGAGTAAAATATGCTCTGTTTCATAAAATCATACCTTTAAACAAAAGCTCAAAAGTTGCTAAAGTAAAAAATATAGTCAGTTTTATATGAAAAAATGTACTAAACCATGTTGAAACAGAAATATTTATTAAATCTATCAATATTTATAATTATCCTATTTTTTTCGAAAAAAAAAAAAAACCTTACTGAAAGGCCAATATATAATATTCTTAATTAATCACCCCTGAAGTTGATTCCATCTGTCTATTTTGGTATATATCAACCACATATCAAAACATTTATAAATTTTTGTGAAAATAGAACTCTTGATTATTATAAAAAAATAATTCATTATCAAATAGCACCAAGATCAATTATTTCCTTATTTTTTACATAAAATTTTCATATATCAGCGGAAGAGAAACCGCTTATTATGTGATCAAAATCTGATCGTTTTATAAATGGTTATTTTTCTAAGAATTCATAACTTAATTCCATCCTTTTAATGAAACCTTTTGCTTTAAATTTAATTGATATATAAGAATAACATAAAATTTAATTTAATTTAAAGAGATGTGGTATAAATTCATTTAATATTACTTTTTACCTTATTTTTTTTAAAAAATAGTTTTAATTATAAAATTTTCATGCTCACTATTTATCAATTTATACTAATATAAGTTTTTTAAGTTTAGAATCTCAAAAAAAAAATCCTTATAAAATTCTAAAACAAAACAAAAAAAATAACTCAGGTCTATCAATCCTCTATTTAATATAAATTCTCAGATCAAATTGAAAGAATTATGGGACATAATTTTTTTGGATCTCTGATTATAATTTACTTAAACCCCAATCATTTTATTTCGGCATCCCTTTAAACTTTATAAAAGCTTTTAAACATATATTGACTTTAAATCTGTCAAATTGCTTTATGGGTAAAATAACCCCCATTTGGTGAAAATATAGATAAATTCACCAAAATAGAAACTTAATACTCAATTGGATTAACAATAAAAATTTTGAGAAATGGTTTTCCTTTTTATTAACAAATTTTGGGATCGAAATTGAAAAAATAGCAACTAAAAATAGTTGTGCTCAATATCACATAGATCTCAAAATCATCAAAAAATACTCAAATTGACATAATATATATATATATTCTATAAAATCTTATTTTTTTTCAAGATTTGATGAATAAACTTTACTCTTTGCTCACAAAGCGTACTTTTTTTTTAAATAAGCAATTTTAGAACCCTATAATCTTTTGTATTTTTTTTGTATCTATCTCAGTTAGAATTCAATTATTATTATTAAATTTTAGATTTATATAGCATTTCATATTTTTTTCCTGATAAAAATACCTTATATAATTAAATCTTTATAATTTTTTATGAATTTATTTACAAGACCAGGTAAAAAATAATCAAACGAAATTTAATTGGTATGATACCTCGGATTTTCCTAATATAATAAATAAACATTCTGAAATTTTAATGTCGAATATTGGAGAAAATCACATCCAGCATGTTGATTAATAATATAGATATCTATAATTTAGCATAAAGATGGAAATTATTGATTTATATTTGAATATATTATATGTGGTTTTGATTATATATTATTTTGAGATCCCAAAAATTTTTATTAGGTATTATTTGTCTAAAGGCTTTTTTTTTTTCATGTTTTATTCCAATAAATAAAGTTAAAAATTAACTATGCTATTAAAATTAAAATATTAAAAATAATTACAGGGCATAATTTAACCTCTTTTAGCGATTTAATTATATAAAAATTTAAATTTTGGCCCAATAAAATCTTCATATTAAAAAAATAATTTTTATTGGATCCAAGAATTGAAATAAAAAATAATATCACCATTTTGTTATAATGAGTTAGAACAGCTATATAATATAGATATTTTATCAAATAATTATCAAATAATTTTTATTATTTTAAAAATCAACACAGAATACTATTAAAACAATTTTTTTAACAAAAAAAATACTATAGAATAACCAGGATATATTTTTAGCAAGTAAATGTTTTATATTTTCGCTTTGGATTTATTTACGCTATTATTATTTTTCGTTTGTCAATGTGAATAGAAGTGCTAATATTTTTTTGTTTGCGTTTGCGTTTGAGCTTGCTAATGTTTATTTTTAATATATTAGGACCATTTAAAATTAATTTTAACTTTTTTTTTTGCTGAATAACTATATTTCATTGATAAATAATTCTTATAATTTAGGAATAGCGTTTATTTCGGTTTCTATTTCTTAAATTTTCCACAAATTTAGCCTAGAGAAAATCGATATATGATGTATTTTTAAGATCTATCTAACCTTATACCTGATTCATTTTTCCACTGTATCATTATATAAAAAAGTTTGTTTAATTTTAATTTTTTTTTACAAAAAACCTCAAATTAGTAAATTTAAATGTCAAGAGAATCTGTGATAATCATCTTGTATTTATATTAAATATTCAATTTAAGTGTTTTTTTATTTTTTTTTATGAATTTATCCACGAATAAAAATAAAATATATAATAAGTAGTTATAATTTTCATATTTTTAAATTTATTAAATATTTTATATTATAATAATAATTTAAAAACATCATACTGTTCGATTAGTATACAAAATAAAGGAAAGGTAAATATTAATATTAATATAATTAATTAAAAGAAATAAAAAAAGAGATGATGTCTTTAAAGATTTAAAAATTAAAATATCAATCGTATCCGAAAACTCAATTGTATTCGCGAAATAAAATAAAAGATAAAAAATTCTATTTCAGATCAGTAAACTTTTACCCACACAAACCAAAACTTAAATTCTTGAAATTATTGCTTTAGATACAGAAATAGTTATAATAGTAGCTTATAAAGTTTTTTAAAAAAATAAGCAAATTCTAATTGACATTAATAATATATATATATATATATATCTATTATTAAAAATTCTAAAAAGTTAGTTTCTAATTTTATTTGATGGAATAAAAAATGCGAAAAAAAGTATTTAGACCAATAATACACAATAAAAAAAAGAGATCTATAGATATAATTTTCCAAAAAGCACATAAATCATATATATATGAGACTGTTTTCAAGAACATATTTTTTTTTACTTTTAAAAACAATGGTTTTAATAAAATTTAATATTCACCAAAACAATAAAAATGGAAAAATAATATTATCTCTAACAAAATTCACTGATTTTTCAAATATAAAACTTCCTTTGAGTCAAAACTACGTATTTATCAATAGATATAAACTTTATTTTTGAGCCATATTTACAAATTAGGAAAGTGGTAAAATTTTAATAGAAATTTTTTTGCTCACAAAAAGAATAACACACATATATATGTTGTGTGTGGATGTGAAAATGATGCGAAATGTGCATAAAGTGGTGATTTTGAGGTCTATGTGATATTGAGAAAATAAATTTTTAATCCAATCTTTTGTTAATAAAATTCAATTGATTTCTCTAAAATTTTATCTTTATTCAAATTTAATAGAATATTTCCAAAATTTTTATTTTTCTTTATATTAAACTAAACAAATTTTACTTCTCCCCTAATATTTAAAACAAAAAAAATAAGTCTAACTAAAGCTGAAAGTGATATATTTGATCTATAATTTTGTACAAAAATTATTCAATCCATTATTAAAATGCAATTAAGCTTGGCTTTTTTTGGTGGAAATTAAAATTTATTGGTTTAAACTGATCTAAAAAACATATAAAAACATCATAAATCTTAATATGATCTTGGTAGTTGTTTTAAAGCGGTTAATTTTATAAAAAAATAACATTAAAAGTATTAAAAACATTATTAGATTTTTATTTTTTGTACTTTTTTAAGCACACATTTAGAATAAAAGAAGTTTTTGATATTAAATTCATATCTTTAATCGAAAGCTCAAAAATCACTAAAATAAAACCTTATACACTTTTACATAAAAATGTTTTTAAAAAATTTAATTATAACATTTTGAAGGATAAATAAATTTTTAAAGCCCTCTAATTTTAAACTCAACATATATTTTTTTTCAAAAAAAAAAAAAAAAACTTGATTAAAGTTCTTTATTAAGATATACTTATACTAAGCTTCCTTGGAGTTAGTTTTATTGATTGTTTATGTATATATCAAAAATATCTCAAAATCCTAATATATTTTTGTGTAGATAAGACTCTTGTTTATTTTAAAGAAAATAATATTTCCAAATAGAAAAAAGATAAATTATATGCTTATTTTTCACATATAAACCTATAATCTCAGAGGAAAATGAATCAATTATTTTATGATAAAAAATCTGTTGTTTTATAAATAATTCTTCGCCTAAGAATTTATTTTTTTAATCCACTACTTATATTACACAATTTATATTTAAAATAAATATAAATATATTTTCATAAAAATTAATTTGATGTAATTAAATGTGATGTGATATCATTTCAGTTATTTTTTTTTAAAAAAGAGATTTAATTATACTTATCTCATGATTAATATTTATTAAAAAATCATCTTAATGATATATATTTATGTTAATATGGGTTTTTTAAGTTTAGGATCATAAAAAAAAAAATTATGATCATTCAAAAAAAATTACCACAAATCTATCATTTTTCCATTTAAAAATTATATCAAACGTCATATTTAAATACTTATGAAACAATGGTTTATTAGGCTGATTAGAAATATCTTACTGATCTCTCAAAATTTTTAGTCTGGTCTTCTTTTATTCAGAATAAAAGCCTCTAAATAATATCGTGTTCAGACCTGGAAAATATATTTTAGGTAAAATAAACCCTACAAAGTGAAAATTAATGAAATGTACTTAGTTGAAAATATTAAATTCGACAGAATTAACAATGATTTTTTTAAGAAAAGAGTTTAAAATTATTATTGAATTATTGGATAAAAAAAAATATCCAATAAAATTATCTGCGGTCAATATTATATAGAAATTATAATCACGGCCTAGTGCTAAAATCCAAATTTTTTTAACATCAAAATACAGCATATATGTATTATTTCTTCTTTCTTTCAAAAAAAAGATACTATGGGGTTTTTAAAGTTTTTTCGGTATTAATTTAAAATTTATTTTATTGAAATTTTTTGATAAAGCAATAAGTTTCCGTTTTTTTATTTTTAGTTTTTTAATCATTTTCTTTGATATAATATTTATGAATAATAGGAATTAATTTTGTAAAATCGATAGGAGGTCATTTTTTATATTTTATATTTATTTTTTTTTGCAAAAAAAAAACCACTTCAAATTAGAAAATGGTTGTGGAAATTCCGTATTTTATTTAAAATTTTTTTTGTTCTAATATCGAATATCTAAAATCTACTAATAATTTTTATTTAACCTTTTTCAATAAAATCCATATAAAAAAACCACTTTAATGATATTTTTGCATGAAGTTGCTTCAATAAAACAAAATTTCCCCAAAATATCTAGTTAAAATTACAAAATATTTCTTTCGGTAAATTTAGATAGAGAATTTTTTTTTTAAAAAATTAAAAAATAGATAATTATTTTTAATTATTTTTTATTGAAATTCTAGCTTTATTGAATAAAAATTAGCATTCAGGGCCATTATTTGTAACAGGATATACCAAAAATATATATAATACTATTAAACAACCAATTTAACTCAAAATTTTTTTCTTTATTTGTGGGAATTCTAATTTACATAATAAAACCCCCGATAAATGATATTTAACACATATTTTCTACCGAAAAGACAAATTTATACAAAATAATTATATATTATATTTAAAAAGAATTATTTTTAAAAATATAAATTCACCTATTTCATCTCAAAAAAGCTTTATTTTTTATAATTTCAAAAAATAAATAAAACTTTTTATAAGTGTTTACTATCCAGGGCTCATTCTTGAAAAATATTTAGATTCATAAATAAGATAAAATTATTATTCAACCTATTAACTAAATTCATTCAAATATCCATAAAAAAACTGAACGTAAACTAATTAAATCTATTATATGATTAAACAGTATTATTTTTCCTTAAACCTGAAGCCTTTTAAATTATTTTACAGCCTAAAATAGTAAAACATAATTTTATTTTACTTTATACAAATTTAGTTTTGGTTTAGAGTTCAAGCTAAAATTTGAGACATAGGGTTCATGTTGATATATGAATTAATAAGGATTTTTTTTTCAAATCACACTCCTCGAAAGAAGTGAAATATAAATTTCGAAAAGAGACAAATTGAAAAATTCAAATTCACATTCACACCAATTTTAAATAATATAAATATAATAGCATATATCATAAAATAAAATTTATCTAATGAGTCCCACCTCTTTCGAGATATTTAAACAAGCAAATATTTTTAATTAAGTTACATCATAAAAAAATATAATAATTATCAATTGATATAATATTAGAAAGTCCATTATAAAATTTTTCTATTAAAATGATTCACTGAAAAATATACTAACAAAGTTATTGTAATGATCAAAGTATAACCCGAATTTATCAAGTGTGTTTTATTACTCTAAATTAAACTAAATGTATTTTATGTGCAAATTTTTTCTGTATCATCTTATGTTTTCACTGAAATATTTTGATACAAATAAGCTTTATTAATATAAGGTCACTCTTATTTGTTCTCGTAAAAAAGTGGTACATATGGATGCATTTTTTCTTTTTTAAAAAAGGTTTCACAGGAACAGGAACAGTATTAGCATTCCTATGATTTTAATTTCTGACTTGATTTATTAATTTATTATTGACAAAAGTTTTTTCCATTAAGTCGAAATTCCCAAAATCCATAAATTACAGTGCATTCAATAAATAAAAAAGTTAATCTTACCCTAAAAAGCAGCCTGATATATTATAAACGTTTATGCTATTGTTGGATTTTAATATCTTTAAATGCATCTCTTTTCTTTCTAAGACCGAAAATTCCTTTTTTTATGATTTCAAAATTTTGAAAGTAATTTTTTCTGAATCATCGATTAACCCCCTGAGACCTTCAAAAAATTTAATAAATCGGACAAGTTATACTTCATAATTTTTTCGCTTATGGTTCTGTTGAACCTTCTTGCCGAATTTTTTGTTGAAGACCCAAATATAAAACAGCCTTAAAACCATTTTCTGCTTTTCGACAAGTGAATATTATTATTTTTTTCATTATATCAGATAAAATTACAGAAATTCTAAATTTTGAAATTATCAGAATACATAAAAATCCCTAATGTATCATATTTTTTTCATATTATATCCTTGATTTTTTTAGGCGTTTAAAGCAAAAATGAGTTCTATTTATGTCACTAGAAAAACTAACCAAATCCTTTTTTATTTGCAGGACTGAATCTGACTAGATTTTTGATTTTTATATCTAGGCCCTGGTTTATTAATTCAACTTTAAGGGGTTCTATTATCCAGCCGTATTACTATGTGATATCTTTACTAACTATTTATATAGCTATTTTGATTTTTTTTTGGTTTGAATACGTTACCATTGTTACTATTACAGAATATCCACATCTTGTAAGTTTGAAGGTGAAGTATATATGTATATTTGAACCAATATAGGAAATTTTAAGCATTTTTCTAGATCTGAGATGTTTTTAATATTTTCCGGTATAGATGAATATCCAACCGCAAATATCTATCCGGATTATTAGATTTAGACATTTGGATGCATTTATTTTCGAAAATAAAGGTGATAATGTTCTTATTAACAATACTGCTTTATTTTAATTTGCTCCTGATATAACAAATTTTCTTTATTTCGATAGATGTGTTTTCTGACCTCAATTTAGTTTTTATTTTTTACAGAGTAAGTCCGTCTTTTTTGTGTTAAATAATATTCTCTTTAACAAAGGGATCGCTTAAAAAGAGTAATTTTCAAGGATTTTTTTCGAGAGGCAGTCATATTTTTCTCTTCATAGTATTAATCAATTCCTAGATCTCCCTGAAAATCTTTTTTTTTTTATAAAAAACCTCCTCAGTAAAAAAATGTAGTTTTGGACTTTTTAAAGTATCTCTCGGTTTTAATCTTCATTCTTTTCTTAATTTCAACAGAGCCTGAAAAATCAAGATATTTCCAATTTACCTTTAATACGCCTATTATTTTTAAGTTATGTTTGTATTGATATGAGGTTTATTTTGGATATTTTTTATTTATATATTTTTAAATGCCAATCTTATATAGAAACTAGAATACAGACTGTATTTCAATTTTTTTAATCTTTTTTATTCAATATATCAGAACTTCTAAGTTTTTCATATTGCATCTTTGTTAACTACATTATCGATTTTTTTTTTTCACTAAAATAATCGAAATTTATTTCCTAACTCTTAAAATTTTCTGAAATCATCATTAGATCATTTTTTTTAAATTCGCGAAATATGATAACCCAAAAAATTATTTTAAAAAACCTGTAAATATTTTCAATAATAAAAAATTCAAATTTAGACTAAAAAAAAATGTGTGCGATTCAGAGGGTAAATATACTCTGCACTGTATTTTGGCAAATTTTTATCTATTTTGGAAGACTTATCAACATAATGGGATTATTCAATGTAAATTGGAAGATTTTAATCATATTATCCCAAAAAACCCCCTTTTTCATTAATAATTTTGCTTACAAAAGAGAAGTTTATTGTTATAACAGCTTGAAAAAAAAATTGACTGAAAATAAAAAAAATATCAAATATTATTATACCACATTTCTCGGTAAACTTCTTTGAATTTTTGCGAATAAATGATGTTTTAATAATAGTTCTCGTTTTTTTTTTGACTGAAATTTGTGGATACTTACAAGCTTTGTAAAATTTTCTCTATTTTTTATAATTAATTGTAGACTTAAGGTTAAGGTTCTTAGTATTATTATTCGGTTAAGAAACATATTAAGCCAAGAAAAATAAAATCAGATCTGTTATTACGTTTTTATACCCCCATGAGAATTTAAAATATACTTCAAACATAGAATAGTGTGATTAAAATTCTTTACTGTAATATCTTCAACCAAAAAAAATTGTATAAATGGCTATAATTTCAAGGTATTTTCGCATTTGAGTCTTTTTTGGAGAGCGTTAATCCAGGAAATTTATTGTATATATCCTGTGATAACACCCGAATTTAGATACTTTAAATAATTTCAATAATATGTAGCATATAAGTGACATGTTATTGATATTCAGTTCAGGATAAAGGTTCTTTTAGATTTCATGATTATATAATTATAAATTATGTGTAGGGGATAGAAAATACTATTATTTCTATTGATATTTCATGTGCGGATAAAAGAAATCTCTTTTCGCCTCTCATTTGAATCTATAATTTTAGTGACTATCCATCCTTTGGATATGAACGTTTATTTGATTTATATCCGGATAGCGAAAAAATCCTGCTGCATTAAGCGTTCAGAATAGGTGACAGTAATTTTCTTGTTTAATAGATCCTTAGAATAATTTATATTTATTATTATCTTTATAAAAAGAGTCATATACACGCTTTTTCGATAAAAATGCGTTAAAATAATAACCGAGAGTTGTGAAAAAAGCTCCAAAAATATGATCTTTTTACATGTTAATCATGATTATAACCGAGAATTAATAAAGTAGAATTTTTCGAAATAAAGTCTAAACTTTCAATTAATTTGAGATATATCCACAATCACTGTAATTGTCAATATTTGGTGCCAATGTCTCGGTGCTTTTAATTATATAGGCGTTTAGGTCTAGAAAGCCGGGTTTTAACGATATTACAGGGGTTTTCATAGCAATAGACCCTTTTTTTCATTTCAATAGACCTTTTTTTTCATTCCAATAAACCCTTTTTTTAGATTTTCATGGTTATTTTTTTGATGAAAATATAGAAGCGTTATTATTGGATTGAATAATTATTTATACCAATAAAATAGCAAAAAACTAATAATGCCTAAGAACAATTAAAATTTAACCAATATTCATAGGTGAAGGTGGATTATTTATTATAAGAATGACCCCACAGGCCCGGAAAAAAAGGTCTATTGGAATGAAAATAAGGGTCTTTTGCTATGAAAACCCCTGTTAACGAATATACGCTTATTGAATCTTTTCTTGGGAAAGAAATATTAATAATAAGATCTGGCAAAACTTGAGATTGAGGGGGGCCGTTTTTCTACATTATAATGAAATTTAAATTTTTTTCTCTGAGGGCGGGTAGTTTAAATTTTAGGGGTCAAAAATAATCCATTTTTTGAAAAATAGGTTTAATTGCTACTGATATATCTACAGGGTCGGTTATACCTGTCGATAGCAAACACAGTTTTTTTTATCCCAATTGTACTTATTAATATACTTTTCGAATTTATGAACCTTTTGTGACATCAGGTCCTAATGCGAAAAAATTTATGGCATATTTCAGATCGGGAAGCTATGAATAATCGAATCCATACGACCGTTTCAGTTTTCGGTAACCACTTCAATATTTTTTGAAATTATTGTTCATTTTAAAAGAAAGACACACACTTCGTGAGAACCAATTATTTCTTTGAGAAATAATAACTTCAGAGAATATTTTTATCACCCCTTATTATCTGCCAGACTGATCAGACCATTTTTAGGGCTTAATGATGATATTAATTGTATTATTTGGCTATCTAATCGGCTTTCAAGGATTTTAAAAACACCCAAGCTACTATTTTCAACTGTGTTTTTGATGTTTTCAGCCAAACTCCTTGAAGCAAGATATGATAATGGTTTTATTTTGTTGAATAACACGGATCAATTTGAGAAACTTTGGGGTAATAATAATAATAATAATAATAATAATAATAATAATAATAATAATAATAATAATAATAATAATAATAATAATAATAATAATAATAATAATAATAATAATAATAATAATAATAATAATAATAATAATAATAATAATAATAATAATAATAATAA
>LSSL01002804.1:0-23408 GCA_001953115.1 Smittium mucronatum | reverse complement strand
CTTTACATTTAATTAATAACCTACACACCAAACTGCCATTATTACTATCACAAAAGAAATCATCGATTCTTTAAACTCCGAAACATTAATATGGGAAGACTTATCCCTGATAAGCTTTAAATTGATTTTCAGTATAAAAGTAATCAAGTTTTGCCAAAATTTAAGAAAAATAAGGTTTTTTTTATAAATAATAAAATTTGAAAACAAAATATACTCCCCAAAAAATATTATTAATAAAGCTATTGAAAAACTTATAACATATAAAATTTGCCTTAACAGCTTGGCTTGAAAAACTACGGCGACATATTACATTATCATGTGATTTTACATAAAATTTCGTGATGAATAAAATATATATATATATATATATATATGTGAAATTCATTTGAGCAAATGAGTTTTTGTATGAAGAACGACAATAAAGTAAATATTGCAATGATCTAACTAAAAAGTTTAAAAAAAATAAACCATATAATTTTACTATGTAAATTCTGTACTAAATAATAATACAAACTATTTTTTAAATATTTCTTTATCTAAATATTTTTATATTAATGATGTATAAAAGTTTAATTGGATTTAAAATCCGGATAGTTACTTGTAAAAAGATGTCAAACAAAGTGATAGTTATTAATTTTAAAATTCCAAAGCTAAAAATATTAGAAATTTACGAAAAATGAAGCTACAGTTCATTCAGTTAAACAAGTCGAGTATAAAATGTGTATAAAAATCATTAAAAAAATTGTGTATGAATTCTTAAAATATTAAATTGGGAAAATTAGGAATTCGAAACAATATATTATGTGGTCTTTTTAATCATATGAGCATAAGTGGTATATGTTAGAAAAATGCTTTTAATTGAATAGTAAAATCTAAAAATTAAAGAATAACTTTTAAAATAAAAATAATAACCCATAATACCATCCAAATTTTTAAGGAACTTGTAATTAAAAACCGAGTTTAAACTAAGGAGTGGTATTCAAATTTTTAAAAAGACCCAAATAAAAAATTCACTTTAAACATTAAGAAAAGATTTTGGAAAGGATGATACTAAAACAACTAATTCATAGTAAACACCATACTGAATAGCTTGTGAATATTAAGATGAAAATACATATAACATATATTAAGAATTTTTATGACCATAAATGTGCCTGTATGTATAGAAAATTAACGAGAACTCTGGATTTTAACTATAAGTTGTTTGCTTTAATGTTAATAATAAATATAAAAAAAAATTACGGTTGATATACTTTTGGAAATTCTGAAATAAAAAAAAAGTCAATTATTAAAAAAAAAATCCACCTAATTTTAGTTTTTTTAGATTTCCGTGGGGCTTAAAAATAATTTCGGTTGTTAAAAAATCACAAAATTATACTCTAATGAGAAGCACGACTAAATAATATGGTTTTATCATTGAATAAAAAGATAATTTTGATTATATTACGAAAAAAATGACGCAGGGATAAGCAGAATCCTATTTTAGAAAATCTGCGTATCTTTATATATCAGATAATTACTTTATCTTATCTTAAAACATTGTATCTATAAAAATTATTGACAATTGATACAGATTTTCCTCAATTAGCTCGTACTTGAAATCAGATAATTTTCAATTTCAAGCACATTTTCATTTTGCGAATTATTTTTTTTCGCAGTTATGAATTTACCCAATAAACTTTAAGGATTTCCATTCATAATTTTTTTTGCACTCTCTAATCAATGAAATTAAATAGTTATTAAAACGAATTCGTTAAAAAGTAAAATTCAATTAGTCTGATTTTGAATAAAAAATTTAATCTTTATTTAATTCGTTATTTTTTTTTTTGGAAATGAAAAAGAGAGAAAATCCCATATAAAATATTAGGCTACAAATTTTTTTTTTAAAATGTCGGGGTATTGGATATGATGAGATCGAGAGTAGCGCAAATTTTTTTAAAAAGAGGTAGTTATATCAGTTATTATAACTTGTAAATTGAATAGTGTGGATAAAATAAAATAGAAAGAAAATAAAATATCAAAAAGTAGTTAGAAATTTCTTTCAAAATTACATATAATATTGTATAGAATATGGAGAGTATGTTGAAAAATTAGATAAGTTTTAAGTTTTCAAAAACTCGAAAAAAAATAGTTTCCATAAAGAAAAAAATTGATTTATTTTTTTAAAAAACAAGATAAAATTATTCATGATTTATATTTCTTTTATTCAGCAGTCAGCAGTTGGTTCAAAGATTTTATAAAAAAGAAGGGTTTTATAATATATAATTTTCATTGGAATCTACAAATGCAGAACAGTAGTAAAAAAAATATCCCGAATAGCTTAAAAAAATAATTAAAAAAAAGGTTTTATTTTATTTCAAGTATTAAAATTTCAATACTTACGAAAAAAACCTGTTTTTATCTTATTTTATTTAGATATTCGATGTTGATAAAAAGTATCTTTATTCGAAAAGAATTCCAAAAATGTCATTTTTTTCACTTATTTAAAAATTTGTTCAGAATTCAATGATAAAAAGAACAAAGTAGCTATTATATTAGGCAAAAATTCATTTGGAGATAAAAAATTAAACTCTGGTTATTTATAGCTACAAGAAATATATGACATTGAAATGTATTAATAAAAAACATCACCCTTTGATGTGAAGGTCTTAAAATAGTGCTTTTATGGATTAATATATATTTGAGGATCAGTTTCAATTTTAATTGAGCGATTTCTAAATAAATATTTCAAAAAAATTAACATAGATTTCACTAAATTGGTTATTCTTGACTATTCTTCTTTTATTCCAAAGGAATTGAGTTTTAAAAGAAAAGGTAAAAAATTCCACCTATTATGACTTCATTAACTCAATCTTTATTTCAAAGTCTAATTTTAACTTTTAAATCATAATATCTGACAAATACGTTTAAAATTCTCAGTTTTTAATGAAAAATGACATAATAACTGTAATTTAATTTTAGAAAAAATTATAACATAAAATAATCCTTCTATTTAATCCATTAACCCGGAATTGTGTATATTTTTTGTGCAATAAGTGCGAATGGTATAAAATTACTCTCTGGATAAGGGTTTTTAACTTTGAAATCATATCATTATAATTTAAAAATTTAAATTTGGATTGAATTTTTTTGGGGATAACAGTGGAGTCAGTTGTTATTCCTTTTGATTAAATATAATTAATTGATTTAAGTTTTAATAAAGTGGAAACTTCAGTATTAACATTGAAAAATTCAAAATAAGAAAAAGGTGAATTATTAAGAGTTGGTTTAGGTTTGAATAATGTAAATAATATTAAAATTTTAACTTCAATCGGATTATAATGAGGAGTTTATAAACATTATAAATTAATAAAATATTTTTGACTTTTCAAAAAAAAAAAACTAATAAAGGTAAAATCAAACCCAGTCACCTCTAAGATGACTTATAGTTCGGATAAACCTGGACAAACCTCTTCGCTTAAATTTTTCAGTTAAATATAATGTTAATTAAATATTTTTTAATATACAATGCATTAAATTTTTTAAATAAACTCTCAATTATAATAGATATTTTATTATTCTATCAATAAATAGTATGCATTATTCTAGATATCAATTTTTATAAACCCTAAATTAAACTAATTCTTTTTAGATAAGAATAAAAAATGATTTTTTTTGGGGGTGAGAATCTTACTTATAATTTGGTTTTTAGTAATTCTTTATTTTTACATTTATAAGCTTGATAATAGCTTCATATGGACGTTTAACGAAAAAAGAAAAAAAAAAATTTTCTATTTTTTCTAAGAAAACTTTAAAAATTATAAATAAAATAATTTTATGATAATATAAAGAAATGTTCAGAAGATTATTTATTTATTTTTATAATATTTTATTTTATTTTATTTATTATAATGGTATCAATCAAAAACCAAGTTGGCTTATTGATTTGAAAATTAATGTAAAGTTCAAAATGCACGCAATGATTATAAAAAACAAATTTTATTTCTCATTACATCGATTTGTTTTTTCAAATTTCCTTAAGCGGATTCATTGGAATTATAATTTCAAATTATTCCTAAAAAAACCTTGCAAAAATTTTTTTTTCAGAATTAACTATGAATTACTAAATATCATGTCATAATATTTTTTTTGTATCTTAAAATATACTATATCCTATAAAGTTCAATTTTTCTCGCTCAATATTTTATAAAGATATAAAATTATAAATTAGTAATATCATTTCTAATGCTATCAATTTTCGATTTTTTCATATGAAAAAAATAATTATATTGATCGTTTTACTCATAGTTATAAAATAAACTATTTTAGCAGCGAATCAAATGTCAATTAAATGGGTAAAGCGTATAATTTATAAAAAAAATTACTTATATATCTCAATATTGCATAAAAATGGATATTTTTTATGATGAGCCTATTAAAAATTACCCACCATAATCAAATATAACCAAAAAGGATACAAGTATTTAATGATATAAATTTATTGTAAATAATCTGAATTTTCTTTATATAATTAATTCATCATAATCGTGAATATTTATGTATATAATTAATTTTACTTAATTTATGAATTTATAGGGAAAAAATAAATATATAAATGCTTAATGCTTTTATTTTTATTATAGAATTTAGGTTTAATAAATGTTTTAAAATAGCTAAGATAAAAATTTTCAGCTTAAATGCACCAATTTCTAAAACAGAAAAAAAAATAGATAAAAATGATAATTTAATTAATTTTCATTTTCTTCTTATTTAAATAATTTAATGAAATAATTTTATTTTATTTTCAAATTTTCATGAATTATATACCATTTTATGTCTTATCTTTAAATATTTTCGTTTAATACTCGTGATTATTATATAACACATAATCATTAATAAAACGCATTTCCTCAAATTAGGATGTAAATTTTTCCAGACTAAAAATTTGATATTTGCGGTTTCTTTATATTAGTGGATTTTTTAGTAAAGCATCACCACGATATTTGAGAGATAAATATATATTATTTTGAAAATATCTTTATTCTAAGACTTCAATTATTTTTTATAAAATTAATCTTTCATTTGCTTTCAGTACCTTAAAAACCATAGAAATGTATCTGATTTTTTTAAAATGATTAGTAAAATAAGTTTTTAGATTAAAAAGACTTTAATATTTTTGAGGATATTTTGTCATGTTTTTTAAAAAACAAGTAAAAGATTCAGAAGAATATCACAATTAAATATTATGGAGATAAAAAAATATATCTAGAAAACAAAATATTTGAAAAAAAGTCGTATTGTTGTAATTTTTTAGTAGTACGGTTTAATTTAAAAATTCAGGATTTTTTCAAATAATCCTATGGATTATGATTCAGGGCGTTTAAAAAAATTTAATAAACATTTAATCAATGTTAGCAAAAGAAAAAAAACTTTGAATAAAAATCAATTTGTTTATAAATTATTTAATCAAATCAACCATAACACACTCTTTAACTATTAAAATATAACAATATTTCAATATCAATATTTATTTTATGCCTTCATGGATGGTATTGGTTTATTTTATTTTTATTTTTATATCAAAAGCTTATATAAATGATATTCGATTATTAAATATCAAAATAATATTAGGATATAATAAACACTGATTTGTTTCTTAAAAAAATACCTATAAAAATACACAATATTTTTATAATATATAAGGTGATAGTATTGATTTCAAAATTTTATCGGCAATAGTAAACCTAATTAACGTGGTTTTAAAATTCTTGAAAAGAGCTATTTTTATTTGAGAAGTAGAAATAAGATAGCTCATATTACAAAAATATAAGAGATATGATACTCGCAAAATCATTGGTACATAATACAAAGCGAAATTTATCATCTTTTTTCTTCAAGTTATAGTTAAATTTTGTAAATAAATTAAAAAAATATAACATAATTTGGATATAATTCAAAATTGTGTAAATTGATAAGAAATTAGGAATCAAATAGAAAATTCAAAATAAGGGAAAACTCCTCTGCAAAAACTTATATACAAGTAACCCTTATTATTTGAGAGAGATTTAAAAAAAAAGTTCTCGAACAAAAAGATGTTTTCAATTTTTCCGGAAAAAAAAGGATCTCTCGTGATTTTCAAAGTCGTCTGTTTTTTTTTAAATCAAAAACACCAATTGTATCATAAGGATCATTCTTTTTATGATGGCCTTATTCTTTATCAAGCATTTCTACTTCAGTTTTTTTTTTCAAATGCGGGATATACGTTAATTAAATACCCTACACAATATTATTAAAATTATAGACATTTCGTAAATTAATTTTTTATATTATATTATGAATAACTAAAAATATTTTTCCTTATTTTCTCTTAATTTTTTACGAAGTATTATAAGTTAATTTCACTCATTTCGTAATATTAAGGAAATTTTGAATCACTAACTCTTTTTTTTAGTCCAAATTTTTTTTTGAAATTCTAGATTTAAGCTTTTAATTTCTTCTTTTTTTATTTTTTTCCGTCGTTTTATAAAAAATTGTATAAAAAAAAAAATTTAATATTATTTAACTCGATATTACTACAAACGTGAAATGATATTTCGCAATTATATTTAGTGAATGAAGTGTTTTTTATAATCTGTAAAAATAAAAAATAAAATAAAAATAATTTTTACCATCTGTGTGATAAAATAAAATTTGCAGAAAGCAATTATAGAAAAAAAGTTGTAAATTTTAGTTTTTTTTTAACTTATTGCGAATCTGAATTTTTGAGATTATCAGAGATTGAATTAGTTTGATACAAAAAAGAACCTCTTTATTAATTGGCTTTTTTTATTTAAATAGATGGTATTTTTCAAATAATTTTTGTAGATGGAAATGATTTGCTTAATTACAACAGAATTATAAACTGTAAATATTTAAAAACGCAAAAAAAAACTGATTAAGCGAAAATAATCAAATTTTATACTTATTGCAAAAATAATCGAAAAAAATCAATAGCGATGTATACTCAGAAAATAGTAACATTTTTAACCCAATTTTGTAAGTTATTCTATCACAAAATCAATTTTTTTCAAACATTATTCTTAAATTGGTTTTAGTCTATCAATCTAAATAATAAAATGATAAATAAGAGACTATTTCATGAAAAGAATGTTTTTTACTGACTAGAAAGTTGGATGTAATAAAATTTAATAATTTACATTCTAAAAAAATTAAAAAAATTCACAAAGCCTTATACATATCCTTCATTTTACCAATAGAAAATCAGATTTTATAATTAATATTATGAAAATATGAATATATTTATTCCTTAAAGTTGCGTCATATTTCTAAACATAAAACTTTTATTAATAAATTATTCAAGTGTCTTCTTTCAAAGAGAATCTCATATTTATGTATTTTGTTTCAAAATTTATGGCAGCTTTTTTAATTGTTACAATTGGCACTATAAAAAATAAGATTATATGTGCTTTGAATATCGTTTGGATAATTATTTATATTAATTGAATTTTTTTGTAAAACTTTTTTCATTCATTAAATATGTAACTTTATCGATTTAATTTTTTATTTTTGCAATAAGAATAAATTTTGACTATTTTAACCTAATCTCCGAAAAAAACATTTTCATGATACTATAACTCAATAGGTATATGACTATATTTCTATAATAAAACTGTTTAAATCTAAGTTTAGCACTTTTCTAAACAGAAGATTCATACAAATTGATAATGAATATTGATAGATATTTGCTTCAAAGAACCAGCTTGATTTAAGATAAAGAATTAAGTTATTATAATATATCGTCCATAAATATTGCTTTATCAACATAATAAAATCCTAAATGTTTTTAGCTCAATTTAATATATTTATATCTACATTATTGAAAATAAATAGCTTACACATAATAATTTCAATAAAGATTTAGAATTTTTATTAAGAATACCATTATAATTTTTCTCAGTATTGGCAGATCATTCTATATTTTGATAGCTTACTTTAGGTAACATTAAAATTTTATTTAACCATAATTTTATTTAACCATAATTTTATTTAGTTATTAATATACTTTGAAAGTTTTTTATGATTTATTATGAGGTGTTAAGCTTAGAGATAATGCGTTTATTAAGCCACTTCAATTTTTTTGGTTTATGATAAGACATAATTATAGTCTTAAATAAATAAATAAAGATCCAAGCTTTTGATGTATTATTATTTTAAGTTTAATAATATCAAAGTGGCCAGTGGAATTACTTTAAGGGTTTGAGTATTTTCACTGTATATTTATTGAAGAAATTAATCTCTTGATAACAGTCGCTTTTTTTATTATCCCTGTGTTTAATTAAGCAATCAATTTTTTATTCAAAATCCATAACATGATTTATATGAGTTTTTTTTACATTTATTAGCATATTACACTGAAATTTTGAGTTTTAACACAAATTAACTAAATAGATCTTAAGTTGTTGGAGTAAAGGTACGACAGAATATACAAAAATGATTAAACAGCGCATTTATTATTAAATAGAATTGAGTGATTTATTTAAATTAATCATCAAATGGTACTAATTTAAATTTTAATTGGGGAGTAAATATATCGATTTTTTTTTTTATCATGTAATTTTATTGTGAGATAAATTCATTTAAAACTTTACTAAAAAAATGTTGAAAAATAAATAAGAATTATTGAAAATAATGATATTCTAACAACAAAAAAACACTCTGAAAGTATCTCTGCTACACAAATGCGGATAAAAACAGAAAATACCATCTGAAATACCCCCACCAACTGAAATTTCTTACAGTTTGTCAAATGACTGAATTTTCATGATTTTCTGGATGAAAAATTTCCATAATTGCTTACTGTGTATCTGTTTTCTAATTCTTTATCAAATTACATAATACTAAATGTAATTGAAAATTTTAGTATTTTTTAATACTTTGCCCTTGGATTTTTGCTAAATATTAATAGACTATAGTCTGATACTCTTTAAAAAAATTTTCAAATAGTTCTAAAAAAGTTGCTTTATTTAATTAAATATCGATATACAGTCATTGATGAATTTTAAATAATGTTTCAGATCATTTTTATTAGACTTTAAAATCTTTTTTTAGATATTTAAATTATTCCAGGTTTAAGTTATAAATTATAAAAAAATTTCACTCCGAAATATGATTGGAATTAGGATAAATTTAGGTCTTATTTCTGATAAAATTATAAAATAAATATATTCAAAATATAATGTATCTAATTTCCTAAACTTTAAAAATTCAAATGTCTTATAATTAGCCTTTTTTTAAATTTTAAATTTTTATAATTTTTAATGTCAGATTGATATTATAATTTTATTATGTGGTATTAATTGTCTAAAAAATAGTAATAATTTCTTGTTATTTTAAATTAAACAGATGGAATCACTCTCAAAAATCCTAAAATATCAACTGATTTCAAGTCAACTGATCAAAAATAAGAAGGGTGAAAATAAATTTCAATTAATTCTTTTCAAAAAAAATAAAAATTAATACACCTCCCCCCCCCAAAAAAAGAATATTTGGTCAAAGAAACTAATCTTAGATAAAAATAAGATACTAGACATCTATAATAATATAAAAAAAAGATAAATTAATTTTTTATTATTTAAAAAGTGTTGAAAATCATAAATTAGTTTGAATAACCAGAAATAAATTAAATTTAAATATCAAATCAAATCTGTATCTATTTCATAAAACTATTCTTAAATTATTTGAAAAGAATTATTCGCGAATTTAATTCAATAGAGAATCATTTTTAGGATCGCTATTCAAATTTATTTGTTTAAAATCATATAAATTTAGAAAAATACTTTGAGCCGTTAATTAGATCGACTTAAAGGCGAAATTTTATCCATAAATATAGGCATTTAGATAGTCTCAAAAAGATTCAAAATCAAACTAGGGGCAAAGAAAAAAATTATTTTGCTTATATTTTAGGTAATTTGGTGACAATAAGAAAGATTTTAATATTTTTTTCCCTATGTCCTATTTAATTTTTATTGATCAAATTTCGTCTCAATTTTATTTTATAAATTAAAATTTTTTTTAATTAAATTGGCTTTTATGAGAATGTTTTGAAATTTTAAAATTTACTTGTATAATTTTAAAATGGTGGCTATTTTTCATATTTACTTTTCTTTCATTAATTTAACATGAAACTTTTTACCAATATTCTGAATTGATTTATAAATTATAAAGTTTGCAACTTTGTTTTTACTCAATTGTAAAAGATCATATACTGATATTTAGAATATTTTTTTGATTAATAGAAGAAATGTAATTTTTTTTTACTTAATATGCAAAAAAATTCTATTTGTTTATATCTTACAATAGAACTAATCTTTTTTATTTTGATCAACAAAATACTAAATAAATGCTCTTAAATCTCAATTTTTTTAGGCTTATCTTAAAAGAGCTAATTTTAATTTCTCTTTTAGATATAAAATACGTGTTGACCAAAAATTAAGGTTAAAGCAATTAAAGTTTTTTTAAGAAATTTAAATGATTGTAGATGTATGAAATATTTTTTCTCCATCTCTTAAAAATTAAGAAAACTCAAATTAAATCAATTATTATATGATTTAAAAATAATTTTCGAATTTTGGATCCAAATTTATGAAGTAATATGCAAAAGGTTGTATTTAAAAGTGTTAAAAAACACAAATAATCTACTGAAGGCTATGAAACACAAGTATTATTTATCAATCAGAACCTTTTTAATTAAAAATTGATCCAGATAATTTTTAATCTAAGATATTAAAGAAATTTATTTACATCCCTGAATAAGTTAATTTTGAGGGCTTATTTAAAATATATGTTTTTTATTAAATTTATATCTAATTTGAGATCGATTTAATAAAATAATAAATTTGAAAAGAAAAATAACAAAAATTTCATCAAAATTCAATTTTTTTTTATACTCATAATCTATGTAGGAATTGAATTAAACACAAAAAAACCCACAAAATTAATTGAGCTTCAATTTTTAAATTTTTTTTCCGAAATTAATTTCATAGCAGTTGCAATCAGATTTTCCTATTCATGAGTATGTATATCTATGATAAAAAAAGCTGATAAAATAGAAAAAAGATAAAAATGATCAGTAAGGTGATGTTTCACTAAAATTTATTGCAAAATACTTTATTTTAATTGAAATTTCATCTCATTATTCCATTCTAAGATTTTTAATAGGAAAATACTGCTGATATTTTGAAAAAAAAGAAACCAAACTCTTTGACTTTAAACTTGTATTCATTAACCTTTTAATTAAATACTCAATCCAAAAAATGTCATTATATAAAAAAAATGGCTTTAAAATTGTAAGTTTTTGAAATAAAAAATCAGCTAAAAAAAAAAATATATATATATTAGTTATAAAAAAAGGTTTTACATACTCAAATGATGATTTGAAGACAGAATAAATGGCTGGAGTAGTGTTTTCCAAGAAGGATCCAAAATAATTATATAAGAATTTGACATTTAGAAAAAAATTATTTTTTCTCAACAATTCACCCAAGAGTCTTCCATATGTTTCATAATCATTCAGAAAAAATTATAGGTTTTAAGAAGATAGTTTTTGCTGAAATTTTTGAAAGATCAAAATGATTATTTAAGCTGACCAGGGAAATTTATAGTATCTTTGTATAGAATATTCAGGAATTTAAAATAAATTTATTTTACTTACAAGCTTTTAGATATCTAACCATCTTTTAGTAAAAACGGTTTGAATGTTAGTAATTCTCTTAATACAAAAAAACAAAAATGATTTGAAATTTTCAGAAAAAAACGGGTAAATGCATTTTTAATAGAAGAATATTTAGAACACCTAGAAGAAAAAAACACTTGGTTTTTTTGGAAACTAATTAAAATCGGGGATTTTAAAATTTTCCAGACTATTCTTTGTAAAAATTGGTGTTTTAAATTAATTTTTTTTCGAATTTAGCCCTTTTCTGTAATATTTTTATTATATCTGCGATTTTCACAAATAATCTGTATTGTGTTATATTTTTTAATTAGTTAAAGAATTATATCCACAAATGTGGAGCTCCAAATACTACGAATTTAGACAAATACTTTTATACTCTTTTTCAATTTTCAGCAGAAAAAAAATAGGACAAAGTATAATAAATTTAACTTTAGTGATATTTGTCTTAATAATAAGAATTTTACTACTTTACTTTAAAATTATGCATAAAAAACTTCTAATATACAGGAATGCTATTTTATCTGAAATAATTAATTTTTGAAACTGCATAAAACACTCATCAATAAAACTCGAAAAATGTTTTAGGATTGTAATAAATTTTGGTTTTGCAAAAAATGTCATAAAAATATTTTTATTTTCAACTTTTCAATATTTTAAAATAAGAATTATTAAATATTCTCACAGTTAAATTACTCAATTAATATCTAAGGATCCATATAAGATAGATATTTAATTAAAATCTCAGGTAAAAAAAAATCATACAGAAAAGTGCTAAACTTGTAGTAAAAAATTATAAGCTCCAATTTTTACATAGAATTTCTGATAAAATTTTATTAAATGTATTTTTAATTTATATTATTTTTTTTTTGCTCTTGCAACAAAAAAAAACAAAAGAAAAACAGTTTTGGAAAAATGCGATTCTTTATATTTTGATTTTAGTGGATCTGAATTCTCTGATTAAACTTCTTTTACTAATAACAATTTTAGTACTTCTTTTTTTATATTTATAAGATTATCAAAATAGTTAATATTCATCAATAATATGACTTAAAAATTATATTTAGAATAACTATCGTATAATTTTTCTTGTAATTATTGGCGGATTATTTATTTTCAAATGAAATCTTGAATGAGAAAGAAAAACAATATTTTTCTTATGTTCTCAAACATCTTTTTAAAAATGTACACGTTTTCATTTATTATTTTATGATAAATTCACTTGATCGATTCTACAGTTATTTTTTTATTACAAAGCTAACCATTGGATATATAATTAAATAAAAATTTAGTTTAAATTAGAGATGAGGGTTTTCATAACCGTTAATCCAATAATTGTGTAAAAAAAAAGGCTTATTATTTGTGTTTAAAATAATTTCTTTATCTAGATTCACAAAAAATACTGTTCTAAATTATATTTTAATAGAAATTTTTTTTATTTTTTAAGGTTTTATAAGATTTTTTTTCCAAAATTTTAGTAAAAAATACTTAGTCTCTTTTAGAAAAAATTCTTTGTCATAAATGACCCGATTCAAGTTATTAAATTAATAAATAAAAGCATTGAGATTTTATTTTAAATAAATTTTACAATTTTATTTGTAAAATTATAACAAAAATATTATGGTTAATATATAAACCAAATATTCAACTTTATCAGATAAATCATAAGCTTATTAATTTAATAAATTGCTCAAATCCATTTAATAATTGAAGTTATATTATGTTTTTAAATCAAATGTTTTATTAAGAAAATTATTAACTAAGAGAAGTATATAAAATAAAAAAAGTTTATATGTATTTAAAAAAAATATGATTAAAGATTTTCTAAATTAATTGGCTTTATTAATATAGCTCAATACCAGATTTGAGTGGGTTTTTATTATTATAAGACTAAATTTTTAATTCATAGAATGAAACTCCCAAAGTTTTGTTTAAAGTGAATAAAATTTAAATATTTTTAAAATTATTTTATCGAATTCTTTGTGATATAGATTTAATATAATTTGGATATTTAATACACCAGACAGTTTCAGCTATTGTAATTTTTTTCTTTCTAATCTAATAAAAATTGCGTGAAAAAAAAAATCAATTCGATGTTTGTAAAATAATTTCAATTACTTTTATATATAAAAAAAATTCGCTCTGTTTTGATTGTTTTTTATCTTTAATTTTTTTTGTGAGATGCAAATGACGCGGATAGTTTCCCAGATTAATACTGAATATTACTTAAACAGGATAAAAAAAAAGACTATTTTTGATTATATATTTTAATTCAATTTAAGACTTATATACATATTCTTAAGAAAAAAATTCAATCAGATTTAATTTCTTTTCCCCATGGCTCTTTTTTAATTTTCTTATATTATGAAAACTTTTGAAGAAAAAATTACTATAAACGTTAATAGATTTTTTTTAGCATAAAAAATATTCGCAATTTTTTAATATTTTTATATATTTAAAGCATTTTTTTTTGGTTATCCCTTTTAAACATATTTTCCGAAAGTTTATGGTATATTATACCTATTTCCAATTGACCTACATGAGATTTCGTCAAATTTATGAGATCCAAAAAAAATTAAAAGTACGTTTTTTTTAAGGAATATTTACTAAAAATTAGTTATTTTTACTGGGTAAGTAAATTTTGATTTTAACTTGTAATATATAAATAAATAGGTGAAATGGAATTTAAGTTAAATTTTTAACGTCTTTCTATACTATTATGGCAAAATTTTAAAGCTTTTTTCATAATCACCATTTTTTATAATTAGTAGATAGTATACTGGTTAAATTTTATTATAGAGGTTTTTTTGCATAAATTTTAATTTCAAAATTTCTATAAATGAATAAATTAGTAATCAATTTCAGGATCATGGCATTCATGTAATATAATATGTCTTCAAATATATATTAATATTTTTACTAAATGTTTTTTTATAAAAATTACCTACCTGATTCAGCTAATCTTCAAACAAAAAAAATCTCTATTAGAAATTTCTAAAACATCGTTTTATACCAATTAAGAGGACATATTTTTAAATAAAAAGGCATTAATTTGGTAATAGAAAAAGACTTTTGTACGATTATAAAATATATAGACTAATTTTTTTTTATCATAATTGGGCAAATAAGAAAATACGTTTCTTTTTTCTCTTGATCAGATTAGAAGATTTTTTTATTCAAAAAATTGTTTTGCCGTTTTTATTATTGAATAAATGCATATATATACATAATAAACTTCTTAAATCATATTAAATATGTTTATTTGATAAAAAATATATTAGTCATTAAAATGAATGTTGATATATGCCTTGAATTATCAGAAATTTTCATAATTTACATTCTGTATCAACCTAATTTAAAAAAAAACCTCTTTAATCTAAAATATATAAAAAAAAGCAATATTAGTCGTCAGCAGAAAAAAACATAGTATTAACATGCTAAAAATAAAAAAATATACTAAAAACTTCTTAGTAAGATTCTTTATATTCAGAAAGAAATATGCTTAATCTCGAATAAATAAAAAAATTAATTTTTATTTTATTTTATTTTAGAAAATATATATACCTAGTTTCAAAGCAATTTTTAAATCGTCTTTATTTTAATTGAAATAATGAAATTGTAATTATCAAAAATCCGATAAAAGCAATTTTTTATTTAATTAAAATTTTAAAAAAAAGCGTAATATACATTTAGAAGAGGAGATTTAAAAAAATACCTTTTCTCGTAATTTTTTTTCAAATTCAATAATATCAGAAGATTCCAATTAAAATCTAATTTTTGAACATTGTATCTGATATTTCATATTGATAGCTTATATTTTAAATTTTCAAAAGATAAAACTGCATATCTATTTAAAACTCATAAAGTTTAAATTTATCCCAAAATGAGGTATTAATACGATCTGAAAGTTTTCAATAATTCTATATAAAATATCGAGGATTTATCTTTGAAATAAATTTCGAATATGAAATTTGAAATTTATAACCTATATAAATATAAATAAATGAAAATAATGGAACTATATATTATAATTGATATTTCTTCATTGAAATAAATTACATTTTTAGTATCGTTTATAATTTATTTATTAAAAAATGGTCTTAAATTAGAAATTAAACTATATCATTCTTTGCTTAACTATTGAATGCTTTATTGTGAAAATAAAAAAATCATAATTTTGAAAACTCCTATTTCAATTTATAAATTTTCTTTTAAATAATCTAATAAATTTATAGAATATGTTTTGAATAATTTAAATGAGATAAATTTTCAGAATTCTTATGTTTAAAAAAAATTCTTTAAACAATTTGAAAAATTTTAAATATCAAAAAAAAATAATGAATTTTAGCAGAATATTATATTAATAGAAAATCAAACAAATTAACTTGTTAAAATCTATGAAAAATGAAATATGATTTAAA
Source organism: Smittium mucronatum (assembly GCA_001953115.1). Classification (NCBI taxonomy): domain Eukaryota; kingdom Fungi; phylum Kickxellomycota; class Harpellomycetes; order Harpellales; family Legeriomycetaceae; genus Smittium; species Smittium mucronatum. The sequence goes on along the minus strand of LSSL01002804.1, from coordinate 7,280 downwards.
AAAATTCATGCTTTATTGCAAACCAATCAGTCTAAACTTACAAAAAGATATCCAAAAGTATATATATATCTCCAAAATCCGAATTTTTCAAAATTATCTATTGATAAATTTAATTTTATTTTCTGAATGTTTCATTATTTTTTAATTGGTCAAACAAATTATTTATTATTTATATCTTTTTTGAAAACGAGTCATTATTAAAATCATTTCCGGCTTAATATTTGATAATTTATGTTATTTCGAATTAATTTTATATTAATAAATATTCGAATTTTTAGTAAAATCTAGCTATTATACATATATTAATAGATATATTAGCATTAAATATTATAATAAATTTAAATTCGAGTTTGAAAAAAAAAATCGATTAATTTAAATCAAATTAGTAAAATAATTTTGTTTTAATTTATTATACGGGTTTTTAAAGTATGGTTGAAAAAAATATATGAGCTGTTTATAAGATTTTTTAAAGTTATGTTAGTCTAAATATTGAAAATTAAACCAATATTATAACTCATAAATTTAATTTTACGTTAAATAATTTTTTATTTCTATATATTGAAAGATTAAATACAAAATTGTGGTAGGAATAAATTATATTATATTTTTTTTTTGTTAAAATCTAATTATATTTTTAAATACAATATAATTTATTTGATAATAGTAACTAGTATAATTATTCAAAAAAAATTTAAGTCGAAATTTTAGATAGTCAAAAAAAATTGTAATTATATTTTTCGAGTAAAATAAAAATATGCTTTGGTCATCTATTATGACTGATTTAGATAGACAAAAATAAAATAGAAACATATTTTTTCTTAATAGTTAATGGAATTTAAAAAATAAATAAAAATTCAGTGAAATGATATCAAATAAAAATCCTACAAAAAAAAAGTTGAAAAGTAAATTTTTTTTCTGTTTTTAAGTTAATTTTATAGTTAATTTCTTGTAATTTGTAAAATTATCTTTATTAACAAAAGTTTATATCTAAAAAATTATACATTTCTTAAACCAATGTAATAGATTTAATTATTAGTTTTAATTTTAAAATTATATGATATTTTTATCTGTTATTGATATAATATAAACGCTTTTTTAGTATACAATGAGAAAATTTTTAATTTTCCGAATTCCGCAAAAAAAAACATCGAAAATAATAATTATTTTATTTGGAAAATTAGAAAATTAATATTATATTTTATGATAAAGAATTAGGTAATCCATCGATTTTGGAAGTGAATAAAAAATTTTAACATATTTTCAGAGATTAGATTCGTAGATCTACATTCTCAAATATGGAGAAACCCCAAGCTATTTATTTTAAAAAATATTTTTATCAAATCTATATTGAAATTAATCTACAAAAAAAGTCCCTAAAAATATCAAAAGAGTCTGATAAATTCATGTCATTTACACTGGATTAAAAAGAAAATTTCAACTCTAAAGAAAAAAATATAACAAAGGAGTAGCACGTTCTTTAGAATATTTCCAAAAAAAAATACTTGTGTTAATTTCACCGATTAATAATAAAATAAAATAAAAATATAAACATCAAATTTTTAAATAAAACGTATATAATATTTGTTTGAGTATAAATAAATAATATTAAAATCCAAAAAAACACAAAAAAAACAAAGATCAGGAAGATAGTGCTGAGTAAACTCAGATAAATATTTTAAATAGATAAATAAATAAAAAAGTAGCAAAACGTCTAAATAAGAGGTCTGTTATTAAATTTTTGTTGGGGGAAAAGAAAATTTAGAAAAAATCGAATTTTGTGAAGATCCTGATCCGACAAAACAATATATAATTTTGATTAAAAAAAACTAAGATTAAATTGAAAATTGTTATCAACCAAAAATTTATTTATCAAAACACTTTTCTAATATCCTTATACCCTTAAATATTCAATAAAAAATATATAAATATATTTATAACGGGTAAAAATATTCAATATATAACTAACATTTAATTACATTCAAAATAAAATTCAAAACTAATAAAAATATCAGTCAATATTAAAATTAAAACAACTTAATTATATCATCAGAATTCGAGCTGATTGAGAAGATCAAAAAAGAAGAAATATTCAAAAATACCGAAATCTCTTCGAAGAATGTAAAATTTATAATCCTATTAAATTAAAAAATAATAAAAATTGTCAACTAATTTGAAATTTTTTTTGAATATAGTAAATTTTTCATTCGTTTAAACGCTTATTTTTTTTCTGTTACTCTAATGAATGTTAATTTAATCTTAAATCTGCTAAAAAAAGATAAGATGAATTTTATGAATATATTTCTTTATGAAAAAAAAATGAATATAGATTAAATCAATAAATTTTTAAATACATATTTAGTGATTTAATCATTTAAAAAAGTCAAGTTAAATGTTCTGAAGTCTAGAATCTTTTTTTTTGTTTTTTTATGTTTTAATTTAAAAATAATACATTTATTTATATATAATCAAATATGGATTTTAATAGCTGATTTAATAAATTATTTATATTAACTAAATTAAGTTCCAACTATAAATTCCAAATATTTATTCAAAAATTCGAAATCTTAATAATATGTAAAAAAATAAAAATCATATTTTAAAAATCAGAATAATCATTAATAAACTTTTTAAATTTTTATGAATTTTTTTTGTTTTATTTATTTTTAATGATTTTAATTTTGAAGTCTAACATAATTTGTAAAAAAAATTTTAAATAATTTTTGTATTATAAATTAAAAATTTTCAATAAGTTAACAAAACTAAGTAAGTTCTCTTATTTTGAATCTCAATTTCTGAAAAAGAATTTTATTTTTATTTCTTTGAACTAACTATCTTTTTATTTTTCATATTAAGGATAAATTTCGTTTATTTTTTCTTTTATTACCTAATAAAAAATTGTATAAATATATACATTTTTTTTAAAAAAAATTTCGCTAGAAAAATAATTTGTCAAACAAGAAAATATTCATATTTTTTTAAAAAAAACGAAACTAAAAATCCAACTTTCGAGATAAACTGAAATTATTAACATCTGCTTAAGAATTTCCATAACACCCCTTAACAAGTTAGCTTTCATTTAATATATCTTTTTAAACATATATATTAACCTATTTTTACTCCTGATAGTTAAATTAATACATTTTTTTTATTTAATTTTAAATTCGATTTAATTAATTTCTATACAATTTTTCTCTAATACTGAAATATTTTTTTAAAAGTATTAATAATTTAATAAAAACTCTGAAAAATGATTTTTAGTGTTTATATAAAGATAATATAAAGATATAAATCAAAAAAATCAAATTTATTCTTTATTTTTAACATCTGACTTTTAAAAATACGATATTTCCACTTTTAGACTCGAAACCCGTATTTTTTTTATTAGTTATAGTTGCCGATATTTTTTCGTTTCACATTTATAACGCAAATAGGAATTTAATATCTAAAATTATAAACATAGATATTTGTGGCCAAAAAGTAAATAAACCTAAAAGGATTCAGATTTTCGAAAAAAATAAAAAAACAGGTTTTCTTAATGGGAAAAACATAATTTTCCATAATAATGTGATTAAAAATTAGAAAATTACAAAAAATCCATTAGTTAACTAAATTTTCCTTACTTTAGGTTAATTTATTAAAAAAATTTATACATCACCCAAGACAAAATTACTTATTTATCAAATATTTTGTATCGGTTTAAAGTATATAGTAAAATCCAGTAAAAACGTAAAACCCATCATTGTTTATCCATTAAAGACTTGAAATTCTGTTGGATGAATCTGCAGGCTGGGGGATCATTAAAAGTAGTAGAAAGATTAATGATAATTTCTGTCATTTTATCAGATTTTTTATAAGTTAGCATAATAGAAAAGTGCATAAAAATGGATTTTTAAGACCGATTATTATATTTTTGATAGAAAAATTTATCCATGATATTATCATAAAAAATTAGTAATTTTTGTTGATTACTGTTATCATTTTTATATTTATAAGCCCTCAGATAATGAATTTCTTCCAAAAAATCTAGTCTAAAGACATACCTTGAATATAAAAACATATCAAATAATATTAAAATCAATAATTTTTGCACAATAAATACATTTTAATTCCATTATTATTATTCCTAATTTACCTTCGTATTTAAATGATGAATACATATATATTGTCATATAGTCAATATTGTATCCCTTTGAGCAATTTTTTTTACACATATGTCTTAACGCTCATATAAATTAGATATATTAGGTATATTTTATTTAAATTTACTAATATAAAATATTTAATAAAAAAATTTAATTTCAAATACATAAAAATTTATAGTAAAGAAAAAATATTTTTAGACTGGATTAAATTGGACGAATTATCAGATATTGGTTTACAAACTTACATTACATTTATGGTAGTTAAATTAATTGAATTTTTGCAAAATAGTTTATTTTCATTGTAACATACAAAAATTATTTTGATTTTCAATATTTACTGGATGTGAAGCATTTAAAAATCATTAAATAAAATTTTACATAAATTCGCACTCTTTAGATTGTGATAGCAAATTTTTTAATCCTATGAAAAAATTGAAAAAAGAAAAGTAAGAAATCTATATCAAAATTTTTATTGCAAATTTTATCCAAGTTATTAGAAAATCTCGAAAATCAAGCTTAAAAGTATGCAAAAATTTCACTAAGAAATCCCAAATAGCAAATCTAATTTGGTAAAAGAGAATAATTAATTAGTAAAATGATATAAGACTATTTATGATGCATATGAAAATAATAAGTATTTTTTACAGAAAAATGAAAAATTGTTAGTGAATATTTAAATTTTACAGAAAACAAAATTTTAATAATTTTGAATTATTGATAGCTAAGGGGGAATTTCTGAATAATTTCCAGAGAAATAGAACTTAAAAATTTATAATTTATGGTTATCAAGTTGTGGTAATAGGATATTCAGATACCAATCGAAAATAATATCATCCATCGTTTTTATAGAGGGAGATACTTGAATATGTTTATATAGTCCTTTCAGTAACATATAAAGAAATTTTTAATGATTTAGAAAAAGTCCTTTCAGAAATACATTTTTAAGAAGACAAAATCTCTTCAATAGATATCCATTAAAAAATTTTTTTTCCAGTATCTTAAGAATTAATTTCTTTTTTTATACATTTAATTCTATTAAATTTTTTTATATACATGACTAAAATGTGAAAAAGAACTGCAAGAGATTTTAATTTTAGGCAAACAGGTTAGAAAAGCTCGGCTTTTAAAAAATATAACAATCTTTTTGTAAAAAAATGAGAGATAGAAGGGATATTCCGATAAATATTGAGTACATAAAAAAAAAATTATAATAAGAAAAGGAAAATCCGTTGGGCTCTTGCAAAAAAAATGATTCGAGATATGCAATTTTAAAATGAAAGTCGATATCTGCTATTATAAAAAGCAAAACATAAAGGGGTTTATGGAATATATACTATAGATTCTTATTAAAAAAAATGAAGTACCAAACCTGAATATAACTATAATAATAACTGTAACTTGGTAAAATTGCACAATAAATCGAAAATTTTTAATCTTAAATTCAAACGATGAAATAAATTTTTAATCTTAGCATTATTAAAGGCATCTTTTATATATCCTTTATGACTTTCTTTTTTCTATTTGAAACTTTCAATCAAATTTATTCAGAATTGAATACAGCTCGATTTTTTACTGAGGCAAAAAATTATTTCATTCGAAAAAATATGTTGCTCTTAACGCTTTTTTTTCAAAAAGGAAAAATATTTCACTTATTTACAGTAAATAATGGACTTGGAAAAATTGATTATTATTTTAAGAAAAAATCAGGGTAAAAAAAATAAGAGAAAAGGAAAGAGAAATATTTATTGATGAAAATAGCTTAATTATGATTCATCACTGTATAATAATACTTTTACAGTAAAAGTTTAAAAAAAATTCTCGAAACCTTAAATTTGAAATTATTGAAAAATTTATCATTCTGATTTTAAATTTAATTAATGTGTTTTCGGAAACTTTATGCTCGATTTTTTAGTCTTTAAACCTTTTTTTAAATGATAATTAACATTAAATATCTAATACAAATACCATTTAAATCAAAAAATAATCTTTTCAAATATTTTTATTAAATTAGAAAGAATAATGGTTATTAAATTAAGTTTAGATAGAAGGTGATTGATGTAGAATTTATATACAAAGATTTTTTATATAATTTTTTTATTTTTTACTCATTTTATATAGAGTAATGTAGATCATTTGAAAATTGGCTTTAACACACAAATTTCGAAAAAATTGGGTCCAGGGAAACTGAAAAATAAAAAATCCAGTTATAATTGATAAAACTAGTTATTCTTTATCGCTTTAATAGAATAACTAGTATAAATTTATTATTTATTTATATCTAACACTAATCTAAAGAATATTTCACAGTAAAAAAATTCTATGAAAATTTCTAAATTGTTTTGAAAGATCCAAGTTAAATTTACATAAAATTTTATTATGAATGTACAATTTTCTGCTTACATATAAGAGATTTTTTTGGATAATTATTTTTTATCGTATATTCGCTTTTTTCAAGCTGGTTAAGTTTATTTCAGAAAATTTTAAAAAGATGTATAAATAAATTGATTTAGAATTATTTCAGAATTAGGACACTTTTAGTGGATTAAATTTTTCTTAAATAATTTCAATGAATAATTGTGGAAATTTAAAATTTTTATCTTGAAATTGAATTAATATTTACCAATTATCTTTCAAACTATCGAAAATCATACTTTAGCAACATTTTTTTATACTAATAGGGTTCTTTGAATAGTTTACGAACTTATGCTATGAAAATTTTTGTTTACCATAAATATATTTTAATTAAAAATAAGATATTTCAAAAAAAAAGAATCAACCATAAATGAAGTTATTAGATATCAGCTTTATTTCTGGATTTATTTCAATAACGCGACTTTTTAATGAAAAAATTTTTTTTTAAAATTATTTTACCAATATTAATAAATTAAAATATAAAATAATGTTTGGATAAAAGGATATAAACATAAATAAAAAAAAAATTGAAATACGTTTATCCAATCGCGTTATGTTAGTAAATATTGATTTATATCAAAAAAGTCATTTGATTGAAATAGACACATATTTATCGAAAAAACTGCTATTTATTCAATAAATATGAAATTTCTATATTATAACTCGACTAGTTTATTAAATTCACATTTATTGATCGAAAAAACTGAGTTTTTCACGCATTTATGC